>CM029597.1:56670884-56822210 GCA_017311375.1 Mytilus coruscus
TAAAACCAAGGCAACAGTAGTATACTGCTGTTCCATAGTCATAAATCGATTAAGCAAATACAAATCCGGGTCACAAACCAAAACCGAGGGAAACACATCAACAATAAGAGGAAAACAACGGAACAACAGAAACACTGAACTGCAACAAAAACAAACGATAACATACACAGAAACGGACTATTTGATAACAACTGCCATATTCCTGACGTGGTACAGGACATTTTAAGAAAAATAGTACAAGAGCGAACGCAAACCGTTCAATACACAAATAATGCACAAATCAAAATGCAAAGCTTATTTACATGTTTTTGGGGGTATAATTTTCATTTCATTTTGAATATAGCTAAAATAAAATCTGAAATATACAAACAATGGTTTTAGAACATTAGGTAAAAGTATTTACTCACGGATTTGACAAATATTTTTAGACATTTTATTTGAAATCATTGTTTTTTAACGGCTAAGTATGCATCAACGGAACATCAATGTATGAACAGTATTGTTTAACTAGTTTAAATTTCAAAGTGTTTTTTCCGAAATATTAACATGATTTATACAAATCTGTGCTTTGCATTTGTACATAGATCGAATACCAATTCCCGCCATTACAAGACATATTCGTTACTGATACCATCTCCCCTCAAAAAAGTAGAAAAAATAAAGTAAATAGTGGGTGTACCAGTAATTTTCGATTATCGACTTATCTGTCCATGAAGAGTAGATTTGAATGCCGTCTATCTCTATGGTCTTAGATTTTAAACCAACGACGAAACAGCACAGTAGAAAACAGCTAAGGTGTGCATTAACTACTTCAGACATGCTGCACATGCAGTTCAAATGTACTATGCCTTACAATTACGACTTAATTGAACAATTACCAACTTTGTACAAACTTCATCGTTTCGAAATATGAAATAAAACAAAAGATTGTAAAAGTGTCAGGAACGGGAGAAAGGCTCTTTCCTAAATCTAGGAACTTTTTAAAAAAATAGTTTGTACGAGGTAAATTCTCAGTGTCTCAAAGTCAAAAGAGATAATTATATCTTGTAATTTTTGAAAAATGAATGTTTCTGAAATTTCAATTGTAATTTAAATTCGAGTTGAACTAGTTTGTGCAAAATGATATTGATTACGACCTTTCTCAATATTTAGTAGTGTTTATGGCCTATTTCGGGATTAAATTTTATATTTAGCAGCATTTTTTAAGTCTGTGCCAAAACAGGAAAAATAAATCAGTTGTAAATCAATAAAATTATTGGCTACGTTTAGATGCAACAAGTCTTTAAAATTGGTCGCAGAATACACTTGAAATATAATGGAAAAAGGGGGATTTAAAATAAAAAAAAAATATTACGTTTTCTTTGTTTTACTTTGCCAAAAAAGTTTTAGAACACCTCTCCTCTGCACATGTTTTTGAAAGAAAGAAAAACACTAGGTCTATTTTCAATATCGTTTGGGTAAGGTTTGTTGGGAACCAATTTTGAACGGTACATCACACGGAATTTAAGCTGTATAAAGAAAAGGAGAGGTGGGGTATACGCCAATTAGACAGCAACTCAACAACAAAAATAACCCTGTGAAATCTACAGGACAATATTCAGTTTTCAACTCTAATCGTCCGAATCTTCATAAAAAACTGTGAATAAATTTTACAGAAACAATCAAAGATCTGCCATTAAAACCCATCGCTCCATATAACGCTGCCATTTAAGAATAAGTCCGAAAATAAAAACAAAAAATTCATAAGTAACAAACCTTATGCTTCTTTTAAGGGCGTATTTGTTCTTTCTGTGTACAAGATAACTCTCCAAGGAGCCGTGAATTGAAAATGTCGTTTTCATATAAAATCATGTTTCTTGGAAAACTTTTCTCTCCAAAACGTTCAAATAAATTGAACTCCTGACGTCGTGCGGGTCAAGTAGGTTCACCTAAGCTGTGCAGAATAACTAACATATACCGATTTTCAATAACTATAACTTAATTCCAGTAAAGCGCTTCAAACGTACGATGACAAGCATATGTAATCTGCTGATATTTCGATTTATGATTTTTTTTTAAATTAGGTTACCGTATTTGGGTTTTTTTCTGTTGACTAGGGTAACGCTTATTTTGTCCTTTTTGGGTTAACACCCATTTAATCTTATCTAAATTATATTGACTAATCAATTGAGGAAAAATTGATAGATTAGATCGTGATCGATGCTCATTTTTCAGTGTTCAATGTATTTGGATTTGTTTCTCTACTCGTTAAATCTCTGTTATTGTTGATTTCAGACATACTTATCTCTGAATAACGTCGAAAGGATATTTATTTTAAATTTATTCATGATACTTTGTTATTTTTGAACTCAAAGGACTAAAAGAAATTACTAATAATACTTTCATTAGGCTAAGATTGCATGTATAGAGTTGATGGATCCTAGTCCATAACAACTTCCTTCTTATGACAGTCAGAATTATTTTTGACCGATTTTTCAACATAACGTTTGTGTGTATCATGCGTAATAATATTAATTCATTTATAAATTAGTACGTCCTTCCTTATTTTAGTATTTAGGTTGAAGTTCAAGGTTCATATTTCCTGCTTTTTCATCCTAATTCAAACCAGGAAATATAAGAGCACTTCATTTTTCGTTCCATTCCACTATATTATAAAATCAATGATTTCGTGTATCTATGTACCAGTAAATTTAACAATTATAATCATACTTAGATAGCTTAAGGTAGATCGGGTGTCTTTTTCTGATCATCCCTTCTGTGCATGTTGCAAAAATACTTTTTTGGTTTAAAATATTTCAATAATATTTGAAATTTAATGATAACACTTTCACAAAATAAATTGTTACAGTAGTTAAATGTATTTCAAATGTTCAGAAAAAATCCTTTTAAAATCAAGGACAGATAATTATATTAAATTTGATACGACAATTCATAATTTTTTGGATTTTTCAAGAAAATAAGGCCCGTGTCCCCCTATTTTTATTTGTTTTGTTTTCATAGGTATTTATGAAAAACAATTATCTCATTAGTTTTCACCAAGTCAATCGAATGGAACGCCTCAGCTGTCTTATGTGGAACTCTGATATTACTTTATGTTGTTTTAATATTACTTGATGATATTTTGTCTTTACTTAATATGGTTTTGACATTACGTAATGATGTTTTGATATAACTCAATATGGAATAGTCATTACTTAATGATATTTCGATATTACACGATATGGTTTCGTATTGACTTGATATAGTTTTGTCATTACTCAATATGGTTTTGTCATTACTCGATGTGGTTTCACCATTATTTAATGTGGTTGTGTCATTAGTCAATGTGGTTTTAACATTACTTGATGTGAATGTGACTTAACGTTATGTAGTTGTTTCATTACATGATGTGGTTTTGTTATTTCGTAATGATGATTTGCCTATTCTTTATATGGTTTTAACATTACGCAATGATGTTTCAAAATTTGACGATTTTACACTACATGATGTGTTTGTTTCATTATTTGATGTGGTCCTGTCATTCTTTGATGTGGTTATCCCATTACTTGATGAGGTAAAACCACGTGACCAATTCGGAAAAAAATATGTTCTATTTTTAAACAGATTTCAATATATCATTTGTTTAATAAGCTTTGGATGGGTATCGCTATCCATTGAGTTAAAGTTCAAATTAAAGTTCGAGTGGTTGTTCAGAGTTATTTAGCATGAAAAAGGTAACCGGCAGACAATAATAATGAAATTATTAAAAAGTTTACAGTATTTCTTACATAATTGGGATATCCCCAAACCACTTTGTCTTGTTGTTTTTATCCTAAGTTCTCAAACGGAAACAGTATTTTTGTAATAAATTTGTAAAATATTCCATGGAACCCTATGTCTCGCCTGATATTGCTGCTGTAAGTGTAAAAGCGTCATGTTGATCGGCTGTACAGTTATCTATACATTTATCGGCATTTATCATGTCAAAACAGTTTAATTCGGTTTTATTTAACTAAAACAAAACTGTATGGTTTTCAACAATAAGCAAAACCCATACCCTATAGTAAGCTATAAAAGGTCCCGAAATGAAAATGTAAAAAACTAGAAACCTAACGATCTATAAATAGATAGATAGATACTTTATTCTCTAAAAACTAAATACAAGTTTACAGAGAAACATACAATATAAATACAGATACAATGGTTGAGGTAAACAAATACAGTATGATATTCTAAAAGTACAAAATTATAATGGCATACGTGTTTAGTAACATGTATAATGAAAGGTTAAACTCAATAGAAATTTATAAAAAAATGGAGATGGAGACGCCGACGCCACTATCGACGACGAAATATAGGTTTGTTGGGTCTCACTGCCGCAACATTGATGTCGCAGGCTCGACACAAATCAAACGACTTGAACTTTAATGTTAACAAATGAAGCAATTCAAATCAACTCACACTAAAGTTACAGGGAAACGGGGGAAGGGGGCTCGGACTTAGCGACAAAGCATCAATACTATAAAATAAGAATTCTCCGAATTTTTTTTAGCGTAAATGATCATTTGAACTTATACAAATATCAATCTTTTATTTGTAATCAATTGAATTCCCTGATCTACCTCGCACTAATTGAAAAATAAACTTTTTGGAATATCTGTTTCACATGTGACGACGGACATGTTCCAGTGGTCGTAACCATAATACCGTCATCTTTTTCTTGAATGTGAACTACCAAATAAAACCAAATCACTGGGTTTGTACTTTCTCGAATAACACGGCGGGTGCCTTTCTGGAGCATCCGATGGATTTATATTACCCAGTCATACCGATCTATTGAGTCAGCCAAATGAAACTGTTTTGTATGCCACCGCAACTGAAAGTTGGGGGTGGGGTGGGGAGGTGGGTGGGTATTGTTTTATCCCTATCCGTCCGTCCGTCCGTCTGTCCGTCCCATTATGGGTATATAGTTATTCCGCATAACTCCTCCTACAGTTTGAATCCTAGGAAGTTTTCTCTTTACAGTCTGTTTATACATATATTGAAAGTGTGCATGTGGTCAGGGTTTAATGTTTATTAATATTTGCTCTTTTGGGAGATAGTTGAACTTTGTAGAATTTGGGAAATTTACTTGCATAAGAAGAGCGTTTCCAGATAACTCCTCCTACAGTTTGAATGCTAGGAAGTTTTCGCTCTGCTGGCTGTTTGTACATATATTGAAGGTGTACATGTGGTCAGGGTTTTATTTTATTATCTTTTGCTCTTTTGGGAGATAATTGAACTTTTTTGGTCATTTTGGGGTATAAGCGGTTAAATGAGTTGAGTGCGGGCATCACTTTGTCTAGTTTACATTTTTCTCGTGTTGTGCTGTTACACAAGTGTAACAGTCCGATGTAAGGTTAGGATTTAGCGCTCACATACATGTTAAACTCCGCCACGTGCACTTTCTTTATGTACCTGCCCTAAGTCAGGAGCACGAAGTTCAATTGTTGTCGTTGTATAAATGTGTGTCATTTCTTTTTTGTAGATTGTTTAAATATAGATAAGACCGTTTGTTTTTTCGTTTGAATTTTTTCACATGGTGCATGGTGGCCTTTTATAGCTGACTATATGGTGTGTTGAAGGCTGTACGGTTGCATATATATGATTTCTTACATCCACTGCATTTAAACTCTGGTGGATAGTTGTCTCATTGTCAATCACACCACATCTAACTTTATTTCAACTTCTATGTTGCGTTTTGTATACTGTAACATTGTTTATCTTTTGTACGCATATCCCTCTTTTCGGAATCCCGAGCAAAAGTCCTTGTTCCGCGATAGAAAATTTAATTACGAACTCATATAAGATAGCACGAATTTCAACTCAAAATCTTAATTAATCTAAATGAGACTTAAATTCGAATCTTACTCAAACTCAAAAAGTGACTCAAATTTAATGGTGTAACTAGAACTCTACCTTTAAATGTGACTCAAACTTGAAGTCCAACTCGAAACTCAATGCTGACTAAAACTTTAATTCTAATAATGACTTGAATTCGGAATCGGAGACTAACTCAAAGTTCTACTCAAACAGTAACCCTAACTTTAATTTGAACTCTAATTCGATGGATGGCCACACTCATCCAAGGCACATACAACATGGAAATCTATCTAAAAATAGAACAGGTTTTTTCCGAATTGGTCACGTGATTTTACCTCATCAAGTAATGGGATAACCACATCAAAGAATGACAGGACCACATCAAATAATGAAACAAACACATCATGTAGTGTAAAATCGTCAAATTTTGAAACATCATTACGTAATGTTAAAACCATATAAAGAATAGGTAAATCATCATTACAAAATAACAAAACCACATCATGTAATGAAACAACTACATAACGTTAAGTCACATTCACATCAAGTAATGTTAAAACCACATTGACTAATGACACAACCACATTAAATAATGGTGAAACCACATCGAGTAATGACAAAACCATATTGAGTAATGACAAAACTATATCAAGTCAATACGAAACTATATCGTGTAATATCGAAATATCATTAAGTAATGACTATTCCATATTGAGTTATATCAAAACATCATTACGTAATGTCAAAATCATATTAAGTAAAGACAAAATATCATCAAGTTATAATAAAACAACATAAAGTAATATCAGAGTTCCACATAAGACAGTTGAGGCGTTCCATATTTAGCAGACTTTTTTCTAGATTCTGTTGCTATTCTTAAAATTTCAGCAAATACAAAATTGCAGGTAATGTATTTGCCAACTCCAATTTCAGAGCACCCTTTTATTAGCATCGGACGGTGCAAGTTTTAACGAACTAGTGTAATTGTGCTTTTCCGTGAATATCCAACAGATCGAGCACACCTGAAAACCAAACGCACCCTACAATGATTGTCACTTTCATGGTTAAATTCAACAAACACGACTAAACAACAATATATAATAACATACATAAATCGTAAAGCTTCAAAGATTCTAAATAAACAAGAAATACGCGTGATAATAACTACGATTGAAGTATTATACGACGGCTTCATTGTCGTACCTTCAAAATTCACATTATGTACTTGCAAATAATGCTAGGTGAAAAACAGTGATTTTTTTGTGTTTTTTTTTTTCCCCACAATTATTACTAGACCAATTTCAAGGGGGTTTAATTCAAATCTTGATTTCTTTGGGTTCTTTTATATGCAGAATCTAACCGTGTATTTATAGATTCTTATTTTGGGGCCCGTTTTCATTTTGGTCCACATGAAGGGTCCAAAATTAAAATTTGCTTGATTTCAAGAAAATAGATTATATTGGGGTTCTTTGTTATGGTGAATCTAACTATGTATTTAGATTTTTGACTATAATTGGTAATTCCTAAACAGATTTCAAAACTATAAACGCCTAACGAGTCTGCAGATAGTCCAAACCGGAAAAATTTTGAAATATTTAATCATTTTTGGCAAGATCTGGCAACGTTTGAGCATTTATCGTCAAAATGAATAAATAGAAATATAATAGCTAATTAAACAAAAATTTTATAAAATAAATATTGATATAGTGAAGCTATTATATGTATTGTATTTCAGATACAGATTAGTTCATTTTGGGTAGCGTCGCCCGCCGATGTAAAAGTCAAAAACATTTTAAAACGATAGAGCCGATTACCCCTCCATTTATTTCAAACCAGGGCCATTTACAAAAAGTCTATCAATCTTAAAGTTTACTTAGATCCATAGTACCACATCTCAGTGTACACTCTAAGGTTCTTACAATATAATTTTAGCTATCGACGTCCTTCGATGCAAAATTTGACAAAAAAATGTAAGGGGCTATAATGGCCAATATTGGCCTCAATTACGAGAATTTTTCAAATTCTACTTATTCGTATGTGTATGGCTTTCTTTTTCCGTTGAACATATTCATTTTATGAATAAAATGCTTTTTGTGGTTATGACGTCATAATGCCGTGTTTTGACATCACTTCACGTGCATATTTGCTGGCTTTTCGAAATTTTACTCATTTTCACTAAGTTGTTTTACGAAAAAAGTACCAGCGCAAATATTTTGTCAGTGCAATAATATCAACAAAAAGCATCTTATGTTTAAATATTTTCATGGGCAAAGCTTCGCTCATACTGAATTTTAATTAAAAACTTGCTCAAAGGGGTATCTAAATTCTAAAATTATCGTCCATTTTTTCATATATACCGGTACGCAATTGTCAGACTGAAGAATTGATCAGGAACAGGTGTATTTTTTTTACCAGATTTTTTATCTATGCCTGATAACAATAAAGTTTGGCTATAGACAGTAACTAACAAAGTGTTTTCCTTATAAGTATAACATAGCCTTGCGTATATTTGTTGTAAGTGATTACGGAACTGACGCAAGGATTTTTACTGGTGCTGTTGTTAAGAAGCTTTTTATAGCGGAATAGAAATCAGCGTATCATTCGTTAAATACTTAATATTACTAGCCAGAATTAAAAGAACTTTCCATAATTCAAAAGATGTGATCATATTTTTGAAAATGGTGGAATTCGTACTCCGTGAAAGGTAAGTTATGCATAAACTACATCGTTCTTCCGTCTTTTTAATGATGTTATTTTCTCGTAAGAAACAGCGAGATTAAAACAACATTTTAATTCTGTGATTTATTTTCTTTTGATTTCATCAAAGTTATTCAAAATTAAGTAAAACGGAACACAAATTACATAACGTAGTCTATAAAATTCCACAGCACAGCAGTCAGCAAACTAGTCCAAATAATTATGACGTCTTGAAATAGACATAAGAAGATGTGGTATGAGTGCCAATGAGATAACTCTCCATCCAAGTCAAAATTTATAAAAGTAAACCATTATAGGTACGGTCTTCAGCTCACACCGAACAGCAAGCTATAAAGGGCCCCAAAAATTACTAGACAAGTGTAAAACCATTCAAACGGGAAAACCAACGGTCTAACCTATATACAAAAACGAAACAAGTTATTTTTTTAAATTACTTATATAGGTAATTTTTGTTTTTAAAAATTATAAAATTACCCAATAGGGTTATTTTAAATTTCAATAGAAGCATGGACTAAAAGTAGTTTTCATGAATTTTTACATCATTTTATACAGTAGGCCAAAAGTTAAGCACCACCTATCTTTGTTGCATCGAAATTTTTTTTTCATTTAAAAAAACCAGTTAATCCTTGAAAAAGAGAAAATATTCATGTAGCAATTTTGCTAACATATGCCATAAACAAACCATAAACTTAAGTTTGGTCACTGACGCAGGTTCTATGCATTTGAATTTTGCGTTCATAGAAATAGTGAAAATTACACAAATCATAAACGGAAATTAAGTTTTACTTTGATTTTATTTTTGTACAACAATTAATCACCCAAAATCATTAAAAGTCTCTACAAATAATCTTTGGTATGTTCAGCAGATTCAATGTCAATATTTAAGTCAATAGGATGTGTAACCACCTCTCTTCAAGTACAGTTCCATAACACGGCGTCTCATGCTCTGTACAAGCCTTCTGAACTTTTAAATTAGTTGAGCAAATTTATTCCATTCATGAACAATTGCCCCTCTTAAATCGCCAAGATTTTACAAAGGTGGATCTCTGCGATTGAGATTTCTGCCAATGGCATCCCAGACATGTTCGATAGGGTTCAGGTCTGGAGACATGGAAGGCCAAAAGATAGTGTCAATGGCTTCTTGATCTTTGTAATCGGTTACAATCCTTGCCCTGTGTGGTCTAGCGTTGTCGTCCATGTACGAGGGTCTTGACGCAAGTTGTGGATTCTCAAAATGAGGGACTACAATGTTTCTAAGCACCAAACCCCTGTATGTCTGTCTGTTCATGTTACCCTGCAAAATATGCATACCCAGCTTACAACAGTATGAGAAGAAACCCCATACTGTAACACCACCATCAATGATTGCTGTCGTTGAGCAATTGTTGTTTTGGTGATAGGCAGTTTTATTTCCCCGCCAAACTCGTATTCTGCCGTCTATTGGTCGTAACAGAAACCAACTCTCATCTGACCAATGAATATTTTGCCAGGTTCTCATGTTCCATCGTCGATGGTCATTAGCCCTTTGAAACCTGATTATACGGTGCCTGGCTGTTAGGGCACGTCTTTTGACAACACGACGTGCTCTTAGGTAGTCTCTATGAAGTCGACGGACCAATGTTCGAACACTAACACGACCACCTGGAGGCCAGTGGTGTATAAGCTATGGGGTAGGAGTAAATGCGTTGGCTTAAGCACAACCAATAAGTAGTCTGTCATCACGATAGGCAGTTAAACGGTGTCTTCCGGACCTTGGTCTATCATTTACACTTATTGTGTCAATATGACGTTGTAAAAATCTGACAATAACGGTGCGATTAACATTGAAATGGTTACCAATGCTCCTAGTGCTCCTACCGGCATTTGACATGTCAATTGCTTGTCAACATTCGGTGACAGATAACTTACCGCTTGCCATAGTGACCTGGTGAAGGTCAAATTTCACCTGTACGCGGGACAGTAGGAAGATGATTTAAAGGCATCGAAACAGTGTATTTGTAAAAGTGCAGATGACCTTTAATAAAAGGTTCCTTGGCGGGTATATCGGAGTTTAATTGTTGTGGTCGTAATGAATTTTCTTAGTGTTTGCTATAGGCAATTTATAACACCAAACATAAATATTTTTTTCGCAATAGTTAAAAAAATATTGACAATTATATTTAGGTGGTGCTTAACTTTTGACGGACTGTATATACATGTATCATAAAATTAAGAATTTGTTAAATTTGAGAGGAGTATAGAGGTAAAGGGTTTCTTCAAAAATAACGACAAAAATATTACTTTAATAAGTTATTTTATACATCTTTGAAAGAATTAGTAATAACACTTATTTTAGGAACATATGTAATTGTTTTGGGTTACAAATTATAAATAACTCCAAATCTTAATTAAATCACAAGTTTCTGTCTATTTATATCTGTCTACCTTCAAGATTTTCAAGGAAAATGATATTTTAATAGTCCCCAGAGACCAATCTTTGACCCAGAAGCGTAGATATGAAAGATAAGTGCGTCAGAAAGGCAATTAGTGTTTCAGAAGGATTAGATTTTATATTTCATGGGAAAAACAAGTTGCTTTCTTTAAAAAAAAAAGAAAAGCAATACGTGAACCTAAGACCGCTGACTGGTCACCAAAAGATTGTTTGCTGAATTTTTGTTTGCTTTTGAATTGAAATAATTGACTGTGAATAGAAGATGATTATGATGAAGTTAAACTACCTTTATTAAAAATATGTAATAGTGTGTACATTCTTGCACAAGTCAGTTGAAAGCAATGTTGGATAGGTGTGAATAGAAAAGTGTATATACAGCTACTATTTGAATATACATTTTAAAGCTCAACTATTTCATTTATTACTTGGGATTGTACATCATTTTTTTTATAATCCTATTGCAAATCCCAGTTTCTACAAACTGGATGTATAATGCAAATTGCACAAACCAATCGCAATATAAATTTAAGCACTCAGTTTGCTTTATAATCTGGATGCATTTATTTTATCTATCACATCTTTATATTTTGTTTCCTGCATGGATGCCTTCATATTCTCAACTCGTTATTGAAGTTGTCTGTACTCATGGTAGATGTTGTACAGATAAATTTAAAGTCCATTTTCCATGTGAAGTGAAACCCTGTGGCATGCAACTTATAAGAAGGATTCGTATATTTTTCTTGAGAGTAACACACCAGCTTCATTTGGACCTTTTATATAGAGATTTATTTTGGTCTCATAAAACATCTCAAATTTTAAGGATTTCCTGATTTTACTTAAATCAATCCAAATACTTTACATGGAAACTTGGTTTTGAAGAATATCTTATTTTCAGAAGTTTTATGAATACCTGAACATACTCTCAAAAGAACCAATTTATATAAAAAGACATGTAGATTTAAGAAAATACCAGGATTAACATGTTGTACGCCAGACGCGAGTTAAGTCTACAAAGAATCATCAGTGACGCTCGAATAAATAAAGTACGAAGTTAAGTTATCTATTCCTTGGGTAGAAAATCCTTGGCATTTCGAAAATGTCAAAGTTTATAAAAGGACAGTGACTCAAAAAAGAAAACAAAAGAGAAACAGCTAGAGGTCAGAATGCCGTGAGCAATGATGACCATGCTTGAAAGTCACATAGCAAGCTCTTATTGCCGTGTACTGAATTTAGATAAGAAAAGCGAAAATTCGCATTCGCGAATGAAATTAATATTTATGCATGAACGTGGTTTTTTTGGCGCAAGAAATAGTAAATAGAAAGCATGCGCACTGATACTCTGGATAAGAATACGCATTTGCGTCATCACGTATATTAATCTAATAGTTGAATTCGGATGTCAAACTACCTACCTCAAGTGTTTTGACTCCGGATTCATTGACATTTTATCCGGAATTTTTGTGAACGAAAACCGATAGTGTGCGTGTGAACAGGGTGATGTATAATGTGAATGAATCAAGACGTGTAGGATAGCTGACCAACACAATTAATACAATTTTCAAAACCGTACCATAGTACAAATATTTAGATGCTATAAGGTTGAACTAATAAAAGAAAAAAAAAAAGAAAAAAAAAAGAATTAACATTATGATAGTAATTAAATTTTGTTATGATTATTGTAAAATATTAATTACGTTTTTTTTGTGAGATGCAAGGATTTAAAATCCTTGTGAATTGAAACCACGCAAGTACTTTTTCATTCAGGACCGTTTAAAATTTAGATATTTAGCTAACTTTGGGTACACATCCCTGCTCATTGGTGCTCATACGTTACATATAATTTTCATAAATGTAATGACTGATCAAACCTGTGAGACATAATGCACGTATACATTACAATTTTAATTATATTCTATAATTATTAGGAATAAATCCAGTCTCAGTTTTACTTTAACAATGAATATTCTCTTAGTCTGGTAGTATCTATTAATGAAATTAGATATTTTTTTTACAGAAAAATCCTTTTGTTTGATTATATTTCTGCTTTCCGACCACTGTGTTTCCGACCTTAGATAAATATTTTTTACAGAAATATCGTTTTCTTAATTTTCTTCATTCTTTCCGACATTTTCTCATGCTATGATTGAAATATTAAATATCAAATGATAAACGTTCAGAGATAATCAGTTTATTCTGGGTCATTGTATATCAATAAACTATTCCCAGGTTTATTAAATACAACACACAACGCGTAGAGGGACCGTCTCAAAGCATGAATTAAGTAATTGCGTTATCATTATACTTGATATTTAATAAACATTCACATTATTAAAAACATATATGTTTTGTCAAAAGGCAAATAGGTTCTAACATATAAATGATTTTTAGAATGCAACCTAGTCTTTATTGTTTTACTTTCAAATCTACAAATGAATCGTTTGTCGGATTGTTGAAATATACAATGTCACGTTGTAGCCTATCCATAGAGGGACCCTATCAAAGACATAAATAACTACCTATATAAATGATGGAAAATTTTCGAGACGTTCCGAGAATCGTGATTCCGAGGATATCGAGTGGCCTATAGACACTTCCAAAACTCGTCAATATATATAGGCGTGAACCCCTCAGGGGATTCACGCAATAACCAGATGACTGTGAAAATTTGTTAAAGCTAGTAAAATCTGTATAATTGGACACCTATTAAAATAATATTAAGAAAAGTTACTTATATAAGTCTAAAATAGCCTTGTTTTCAACATTACTTGTATAGGTAATTTTAAAAGTTACTTGTTTAAGTAATGCCCCTGACTGCTGAACATCAGATTCCTGACTTAGGACAGGTGCAAACAATTGCAGCGGGTTTAAACGTTTTAATGGTACCAAACCTTCACCCTTATCTGAAAGGCTATTTTAATTTTTTTTCTGTGACGCCTTCCTACGACGTCATAACGCTGAAGCCATTTTTGTCCGTCTGGACTTTGAGAGAAATTTGGGGGGAACTTTGAGACCCAATTTTGACATAAAATCTTCATTAACGGTTAGAATTTTTTGCAAAGATACAAAGTCTCACCTTTTTTGTGCTTATTTGTACAAAATATTTCCAGAAATATCAAAAAGAAATGATAAAATATGATACGATTCCATTTGAGGTGGGCAAATATTTATTTTTATTTCAAAATGGTTTCCCAGAATTTCCAAGATACGTCACTTCCGGCGAATTTAGAGATAACTGTATTGTATTTGAAGCTTTGCTGACGTCCATTGGTAGTTTTACTGTCGCAAATTTAGTTTACCTGGCGACGCGCAGCGGAGACAGGTAAACGGATATTTGCGACAGTAAACTACCGATGAACGTCCGCAAAGCTTCAAATACAATACAGTAATCTCTATTCTTATGCAAAATAAACAAATCATTCAATTTTAGTCATTATCCTAGTGTACATTTTCATTTAACGAAAATTCCGCGAAATGATATTATCGTCTTTGGATCCTAAACTAGGTGACGTCATAGGTATGCTTCCGGCATCAAACGTAGACACCGGGCGTTTTCTGGCTTCTTGTCCGCTTCAAAATGTAATAAAATTTGATAAAAAGAAGATTTCTAGGTGCAAAATGTGAGTTTTTTGGCTTATTATTGGAGACATAACATGTCAATACATTCTGGAATTCAAAATGTCGGCTTTCTTAGTTACAGACAGGGAGATAGAGAATTTTTCGCTTATTGTCATTTCGAATAGACAGAATAAATATTACAGTCATTTCTTATAATTTAATTCTAAAATGGAGTAAATCATGATAAAAACGTTGATGACGTCACGGTCACATGACAAAATTATGTCTATGAGCTGATAGACAAAACACTTTCAGCCAATCAGAAGACGTGTTACATCCAAAATTAAATTATTAGAATATAAAATATCAAACTCGGTAAAATTTAGCAGCGGATAATATAAATCGAACGTTCCGGAAACGGGTCCATTAAATTTTTTGTTGTTGCATCGTTTCTTTATTTTTTTACCTTGTCGTTCTAAATCATATCATCAATTATCAATAATATTGTAAAACAACAAAAAATAAAAAAATATAAATAAAAGTATATACCCAAACTTGGAACAGTGTTCAATTATATGATACAGGTTCTGCAAACTAAGTCGCGGTACTTCGTATTACATGCAGATTACTGATGACGTTATTTGTGATACTTGTCGACGGAAATACTACAGAGAAGAGCAAGCACAATTAAATACACCAACTGTTCTAACAACTGATACAAATACAAATGATCCTGATTTTATGCCACCATAAAAGAGCAAAACTAATTTCTCCTTTATCAATATCGCTTCCTATTTCTTCAACAATTAAAGGCCATGCGCAATGTTGTCTTTGCAAAAAGTGTGGTCCAAAACTTATGGCTGTTCCACAAGAAGCACGATTTAACACATTTTTGGAAAAGAATATAATTATTCCTGCCGGATCATGATGCTGTCCTCTTCATTTATGTACTGAAGGTTTTACAAAAGAAGCTTATGAAGACATAACAAGTGTGTATACTGTTTCTGACTTCAATCGCAGCGGACTACTTGAATTGATAGATACAATTAGAGAACATGCATTAAAAAACAAAAATGCTAGAATTGACTTTGATAAATCTTCTTCTTTAAATGACACAGACTTTCGAAATTTGACTGGCTTAACAATAACTGATTTTGAAGACTAATGTTCTCACATTCCAAACTCAGCTATTCGAGATATCCGAGTACGAAGCATGAGAACATGCATTGGTATATTTTTGACCAAACTTCGTTCGGGGATGTCTAATAAGTAACTAGCAACTCTGTTTAATATAAGCAAAGATTCTATCAGGAAAGCTATATCATCCACAAGAGATGCAGTTAAGCAGTACTTTACACCAAAATATTTAGGTTTTGATCACGTATCCAGAGAAAATGTTATACAAAACCACACTCGTCCACTGGCACAAACCCTATTTGGTAATATCACAAACACAACTGCTATACTCGTAATTGATGGTACTTATATTTACATACAAAAGAGTGGACAATTTAATTTTCAACGTAGTACATATAGCATGCACAAATACCGCAACCTGATTAAGCCAATGATGTTTGTTACTACTACAGGATACATTGTAAGTGTGATTGGACCCTACCTATGTAACAGCAAAAACAATGATGCCAAAATTTTGAACTCAATTTTCAGAAATAACTTTGAGGAAATTAAGGAATGGTTGGAACCAAATGATGTCGTTGTGGTTGATCGGGGATTCCGAGACAGTATCGATCTCTTAGAAGAATTTGGAATTCAAATCAAAATGCCAAGCTTTCTTAAACGTAACGAGAAGCATCTTTCGATTGAAGACGGTAACACAACACGTCTAGTAACAAAGGTCCGCTGGGTTGTTGAGTCCGTTAATGGTAGAATCAAGCAGTGGCGATTGCTTGACAAGGTATTACCCAATTCCCTTATACCGTATGCTGGTGAATATACACGATTTGTCAGTGCCATATGTAATAAGTATAGACCACCACTTAATGCAGGTAATGAAACTGAAGATCTTCTCTTAGGTGCAAAATGCTTCACATGTCAAAGAAGAAAAATGAGCTCATGGAACAGGTATCAAATGAAAACTTACATTCCAGAAGTGGTAGGTGGCAAAAAATAGATGGCAATGATTCAGTTGAAGATTTCCCGAAACCATCAAGAAAGTAACGAGAGAGGTTTTTATACATAAATATGTAATAGAGCAAACTACTTGCTAAGTTTTTTGAAGATTCTAAAATAAGTTTGAAATAATAATTCATAATTTCCAGATCTTAAAAAATACGCTGAACTTTAAAGTATTAAATTATTAGTTCTTTAAAAAATATACCTGACAATTAAAAGTATTGCAATTATGTCCACATATTATTCATAAAACTTTTAAAATATCAGTCTGACACCATATCATATTTGTTTTAATTTTCAGGCTGGTTTCCTGCTAAGGTTATGAAGTATGAGGAATACAAAGATGAAATTACTGTGGAATATATCAGTGAGAAGGATACAGAGTACAAAATAAATGTTGATGATGCAATGAAACGAAATATAATCAAAAGTGCAAGGACTACTTTGAGTGAAAGTTCAATTTATGACAAAGTTATAGAGGTTGGGTCTTCTATTCTGATGAAATGGACCAAACAAGAAGCTGAGATCGCAAAAATGAATCCAGGCAAGTTCTTGCTACATTTTATCAAATACAACCATACTTTTACATTTAATGTACTGATCGCGTCATGTTTCAAATGCAGCACTGATTTTCTTCAAGATAATTGTTTGAAATGCATCACATTCTTCTAATAACATTTCGACTCTGAAAACAGTTCTGCAGTAGTTTGGTTTTAAACTGCTAAAAGTTATATTTCAACTACTTCTTTATTTAGATATAAGAAGATGTAATATGAGTGCCAATGAGACAACTCTCCATCCAAGTCAAAATTTATAAAAGTAAACCATTATAGGTCAAAGTACGGTCTTCAACACGGAGCCTAGGCTCACACCGAACAGTAAGCTATAAAGGGCCCCAAAATTACTAATGTAAAACCATTCAAACGGGAAAACCAACGGTCTAATCTATATACAAACGAGAAACACTTATGAACCACATCAACAAACGACAACTACTGAACATCAGATTCCTGACTTAGGACAGGTGCAAACAAATGCAGCGGGTTTAAACGTTTTAATGGTACCAAACCTTCACCCTTTTTCTGAAACAATAGCGTAACATCACAACATAGAAAGACACACTATAAAATATCAACTGAAATAGCTTAACTCAATCAAAGGACATATTAACACCATTGAACATACACTGAACAAATAAATTTGACCTATGATACAATATAAATTATTTGTCGTGCCAAATTGACATTTTAACCATTATCATGATTATTGGTTATCATGAAAATAAGAAGATGTGGCATGATTGCAAATGAGACAAATCTCCACCAGAAAACAATGGATATAGAAGTTAACAACTGTACGTCACCGTACAACCTTCAATAATGAGCAAACCCATATCGCATAGTTAGCTATAAAAAGCCCTGAAATGACAATAGTTGAGTAATTCAAACGAGCAAACTAATGGTCTACATTTTTACCTGCATTTTTATATCTGAAATAAGCTACATTTTGCATTACGACTTAACCTAGATTTAAAAGCTATATGTAAATGTAATTCTTCTTGTGTTTCAACAGGTCGTTGGTATGCTGCTGAAGTACAGGACTACTCTCCCGAAGAAGACAAAATTACTGTTTTGTTAAGGAAGAATTCAAGCATACATACCCTAGATGTAACAGAGAAGATCGTCAGAGGGAATATCAAACTATCAAAAGCTGTTATTTAACATAAATTTTACATTGTCCTATTAAAAAGTCAGTAACAACTATAGAGTTAAAATATATGGAACCAAGTCCACTTTTTTGGCCATTTATGTGAAATGCTTAAATATTTCATATACATGTATATGAACAAATGAAGATTTTGGGTAAACGTTAATACGACAGTAACCCTAAAGACATCTAGTGGTCAAAATAAAAGGCAGATGTTTATACAGTCGGTATGCCAAGTTCTTAATAACCTCATCATAGATACCGGGATTAAATATGTTAAAATTCCGTACATCCAGAAAAAATGTTCATACATTTTAGCCTCATGAAGAGAATATACCCAGAAATGTGATGTTGTAATCAATCCATATATTTTTTTCATCTTTATATAATATTACATCGCATAATTTAAATTTGTGATTCATTTGATATTCAAAGATATAATTTTTTTTTATTAAAGATAAAAACAAGGAAATTTGAAAGTCTTTGATTCATTAATCACCTTAGTTCAATTCATAAATCAGGCGGGCTATTTTGTGTACATTAAGTTGAAAGAAGATCGAAGAACACCGGGGTATATTTGTAATTACAGAGATGAAAACAAACTACGTTAGCATTATATAATATCGGTCATGGCTTTGAAACAAGAAAGGAAAACACTGTACAATATAAAACGAAGAATAATTAGAACAAAATTCAAAAATTCTTGTTTAGTGAAATAAAAAACGGAAAACGTAAACACTTTTGATTTTCATTTTGGTTTTTGAGAAATCAAAAACAAAAAATGAAAACACTTTCGTTTTCCATTATAGTTTTTGAGAAATCAAAAACGAAAAACGAAAACACTTTTGCTTTTCATTTTGGTTTTTGAGAAATCAATAACGAAAAATGAAAACACTTTCGTTTTTCTTTTTTTCTTTTTGATATCTCAAAACGAAAAACGAATGGACGCAAATATACACGGACCGTTTCTATACTCCATTCCATGTCCTCTTTTCTTGCGGAAAATTTGCAAATTATTAAAACCGATATATTTTCCAGTTCTTGCTTAATACCACAATAAAAATCTTGCAAAATTTATTTACTAAATATATAATTATTAAAATTAAAATCCCAATCTGATTAAAACCGATGTTGTGATACGGTGCACTCCTTGGTGGAAAGTATTGCAGCAAAAAGTAACTGCTGATTTTAATGAGATTGCAATAATCCAGAACTATTCGTTTCAAATCATTTATAGATTGCTTGAGTAATTGTTGTTTCAGTGGCAAATAGTCCATGCATGTTCAGGACAAAACAAATTTACAATAGAAGTAAAAGGTAGGTACTGTAATAGGGATCGGCTAGGATGAAGGGTAGTTAATTTGTTCTGCCACTTGAAAATGAGGGTGTATTAGAAAGGGACAGATATTTAGCTTGCAACATGCCACCTACGGATTCCTTATGGATTTTTGCAAGGTTTTTATAGGGTGTGGCACAATCTCTCTCTCTCTCATATGCTCACATTAAATCTGTTTCGATACAGGGTGGTTATAATCAACCCATGGTGGTGCTCCTATTTAAGAACATACATTCAAACATACAATATGTGACATATACTAATGGTACCGGAATCGGATTCGACCCGGAACTTGTTAATTATTGGCAATACCAATTATGTGGAAAACAAAAGCGCCTGGAATGGTGTAAATTTTAATCAACACCATTGTCCTATATAAGTTATATATACAGTTGAATTCTTTGGTTCGTCGTTTTTACGTCATGCAGGCTAACAAATTGGACCTCGTTATTTTAGTATTATAGATGACTTGTGTTGACCTAAATTATGAAGATGTTGTTGGTTTGTGCTTTTTTTAACCTTAAATTACGTCACATCGTCTTTAATTCGAAAAAAAAATTGAAAATGAAGGCAGAAATAACCCCAGCAATTCTAAATCATACGTTGATATGCTGAATGATATATTTAGTTATGCTTATAATATGTCAGCGTCAGCAAGAAATTATTTAAACTTGAAGATAACATTTACATACGCACCGAAGTTATTATATCCTCTTGGGACGACTAATTTAATTTCACCTCATTCGACCACATAGACATGTGTATTGACGTCCCCATTTCGACCACGCATGTATCAATGTATGATCATATATCTACATTACCCGTAATGGACGCTCCTTCAGCATAAGAGTAGCTTCAAGAAGAAGAACATCTACATTTACATCTACATCGTTGAAATGCAAAGGGTCTAACACCCATCACGCAAGTACTAAATAAGTCTTCCAATATGGTGCTCATTAAAAAACCTATTTACATGTGAAATTAAAATTTAGTGTTTGTTGCGTGACTGTTCTGTTAAATAAGATGTGAAGCTGTTCTTGAATGCCTCTGCATCTTTTATATTTAACAGTCTTATTGATAAGGTATTACAGTCTTTGATGGTACGTGGAAAGAAGCTGCATTTGTAGGTGTTGGTTGAAGTTTGAAAGTTTCTAAATTTACTTTTGTGATATTGTCGTGTTGTCCTGTTTTGTTGTTCTACATAATTTGGATTTGGGAATTTGCTGATGTTTCTCCTCAGAAAGCCTAATGATCTATTTGCCTTTGCCGTGATGTTGTTGATGTGTATATCTCATTTCAGGTGGTTGGTGAACTGCCATTTAGATGCCATTTAGATGCCCATTCGACCAATTTATCCCGATCTTTTTGTAATTGGTTGCATTCATCATTGCAATCTATTGCCAGGTATAAAAGGCTATAATTTGCAAAGAGACGCAACTTTGACTTGATGTCATCCCCAATATCATTGATATATAAAAGAAACATCAATGGGCCTAAAGCTGTGCATTGGGGTACTCGTGATTTTACACAGGCGTTTGTAGATGTTTCACCTTCAACTGCTACACACTGTTGACGTTGTGTGAGCCAAGCATTTAACCACTCAATTATTTTGCCATTTATTCCGTAGTGCTCTAATTTCCGCAGAAGCCGTATGTGAGGCACTACATCAAATGCTTTACTGAAATCTAATATTAGCATATGAACTTGCTTTTATATCTAGATGTTTTGATATATCTTCAATTGTTGTTACTTATTGAGATTCGCATGATCTTTTCTGTCTGAAGCCATGTTGGTAATCGACTTGTATTTCATATTTCTCAAGATGCTGCATAATGTGTTTAAAAATGATGTGCTCCATGAGTTTGCATGTTACTGACGTCAATGAAACAGGTCTATAATTTACTGGCAAGCTTTTGTCTCCCTTTATAAAAAGTGTTGTGATGATAGCTGTAATCCAATCGTTTGGGACAGACCCTTCATCATATGTTTTCTTAAATACTGTAAATTCAGAAATTATTGCGAGGTTTTTATTAATGCCAATAACGCGACTACTTGAGTATCGTGATAATAAAAACTCGCATTCTGATATCAAATACATACATATGTATGTAGCTTTTTCAAAATTCGCAATAGTTAAACTCTCATTTTTGTTAATTTTTCAGAAATCGCAATAATAAATGCATGCAATAATTTCTGAATTTACAGTATTGTTGTTATGTATGGCGAGATACTTGTAGCACATTCCTTTAGGACTCTGGTTGGTATGTTATCTGGTCCATTTGCCTTTTTCGGGTTGACATTACTTAATAGCTTTCTTACTCCTCCTACTGTTATCTCTAGATGGTCTATATCAGGCGATGGGCCGCCATTTAGTTTCGGTTGACTTGATGCGATTTCATCAGTAAAAACAGAAACAAATTGATGGTTAAGTGCTTCTGCTTTACCTTGGCTGTCTTCCATTAGTTTTCCATTTTAACTAAGTGGTGCTATTCCACAGGAGTCTCTTTACTTTGATTTAACAAATTGCCAAAACTTTTTTCCAACAACAGGTGTTTTTCTCTCTCCCTCTTCATCTACTTCCAATATTTGTGAAATATTGTTTTGATGTGCTTCTTCTAATTTAGATTTTACTGTTTTTTCTCAGGAGCTTAAATTCTTCCCAGTGTGTTTCATTGTTAGGACTTTTGCCTTGTTGTAAACCCTTTGTTTTCTTCTGATCATTGTTTTGATATCTCTATTAATCCAAGGTACATTCCATCTGGTTGACAGCATATTGGTTGGAATATTTGATGTTATAGCCTGTGACAATATATCTTTAAATTCATTCCAGCATTCTTGTATGGTATTTGTATTTGCTTTTTGTATAAAATTATTCAACTCTTTATCTAGTTGATCATTTATTCCGTTCATGTTGCATTTTTATAAATACATACTTTCCGTGGTACTTGCTTTTTTGTTTTTTCTATTAAATTTATGTCAGTGATGACTATGCTATGGTCACTCATTCCATCTTGGACTGATATATTTTCAATGCTTGACGGATTTGTTGTTAGTACAAGGTCTAATATGTTATCTTGACGTGTTGGTTCTTCTACTATTATTTGTATTATACAGTTTTCCTCAAGTGCTTCTATGAATTTGTTATTGGTTTCCATACTATAGTTGTTTGGTTTTTTTACTTGGAAGTTGTTGTCTTCATCTATTTCCCATTTTATGTCTGTTATGTTGAAATCTCCAGTGAGTACTAAGTTTGGTAGATTATTTGAATGTGTTAGCCTGGTTAGCGATGTATTTAAGTTTTCAATGGATGCTATATTGTTGTCTGGTGGTCTGTAATAGCAGCCTGTATAAAGTGGTTTACTGCCTTTTATCTCAGTCTTATTCCAACATATTTCACAGTCGGTGTCTAGTGTGACTTCAGCTGTAGATAACAGGTCTTTTCTTACCAAGTTTAAAACTCATCCACCTTCATGTCCTACTTCAAATACACGATCTTTTCTGAATACTTCATAAATATTTGTTTCAATAAGTTCTGCGTTTGATATGGGTTTATCTAGGTGTGTTTCGGTTGCATGTATTATATGGGGTTCGTGTGTATCTATAAGTGTAGTAAATTCGTTTTTTTTTTTTGCTGACTTCTCAAGCTTCTACAGTTTACTGTCATAATTCGGATGTTATTTCTTTGCCTTGTTGGTGGGTCATTTACATCCAATGATTCAACTGAAGTTTCAATTTGACTTGTTATTTCAGATTCAGATATATTTTGCAATTCGTTAAAAGAATTTTGTTGGACAAGATCATCTTACAAGTTTATTGCGGAACACGATGGACATTCCCATGAAAAAATTTTTTGTTCATGAATGAGTTATACATTTTCGGTGTGATACCTCTACATTTAATGTGTACACAGAAGTTGCATTCATCGCGTTGTATTGATCTATGGTTTATGGCCACAGGTTTTTTTTACATAAACCACATGAATTGCGCATTGGACCTGGATTAGCATGTATGCCATTTGCAAGTATAAGCGTAAGTAGCAAGAATAACTTAGTTGGTTTGGTATACTTATTTAAGTATGCAATTTTTTATTTTCTGCATACATAGACTTAAACTCGATGTTAAACTATTCCAAGATATGATGTTAAGATAAAATGTATACTTAAATTCTGAAGACGTAAGTTGATCATGGTGAGCTATTCTTAGTGTAACAGTTAGACAGATGATGTAGCCGATAGCTACTAGGAGCATAACCGCAATTGGTATAATATGTGCAAGTTGTGCATTATTAGCCATTTTATTGTTGTCGTAGTTGGTGTTTCGGGTAGACCCTCAAGATGAGATACTCAAGTAAAAATTTACAGACCCACAAGATAAGACACTCTTGTGTAGGTCTACGGGATCTGGAGAATATATTTACTTTTCTGCAGACCCATTTGTCATAACACTCGACTGTACGATATGTGTGATATACCAGTTTATTTACCTGTTAAAATTAGTATTGACAGGGACAATTGCGTAAATATACTTCAACTATAACAATGTTTGACAGTAGTAATGAGATCCAATCATATACTGGTAATCTTTTTATGTTTCTATGGACTTGACAGGTGTGTTTGGTCATGTGATTATGATACTTCTCTGAGTCTTTTTCAAATATCTTTTTTGTTGATCGTATTTGTGGATGTTTTCGGCCGTCATCAGTATCTAGGTGTATTTTCCGTGGTTTCAGGATTTAATTAATCTTAGATTGCACTTGAAATAATATTGAGAATGGAAATGGCGAATGTGTCAAAGAGACAACAACCCGACCAAACAGCAGAAAACAGCCGACGGCCACCAATGGGTCTTCAACACAGCGAAAAAATCCCGCACCCGGAGACGGACTTCAGCCGGCCCTAAACAAAATGTGTACTAGTTCAATGAAAATGGACGTCACACTAAACTCCAAAACATATAAATGAACTAAAATTAAAAAACATACAAGACTAACAAAGGCCAGAGGCTCCTGACTTGGAACAGGCGCAAAAATGCGGCGGGGTTAAACATGTTTTGTGAGACCTCAACCCTCCCCTATACCTCTAGCGAATGTAGAATAAACAAATACACAGTAATACACACAGTAAAACTCAGTTTAGAAGAAGTCCGAGTCCGATGTCAGAAAAGGTAACTTAAGAAACTAAGCAAAATGACAATGATACATAAATTAACAAGGGACTACTAGCAGTTACTGACATGCCAGCTCCAGACCTTGATTAAACTGATTGAAAGATTATGTCTTCATCATATGAAAACCAAGCACAATCCCTCCCGTTAGGGGTTTAGAATCATACCATCATAAAATATATGAGAAGAACATAACCCGTATCATGCCAACAACTGGTTTTAGAATAAATGTGTTTATTTCCGTTGCAAAGACCCTATGAGTGAATCAATATTAATACCAAAATATGCTGTCTTTAATGAACTGACAACAGTATCATAACAATATCCCTTCTGAATAAGTCTGTTTAAAGGTTTAGTTAGCTTTTGAGGTGAATGTCGACATGTTTGTGCTTTGTATAGAATATTACCATCAAAAATTGGATTTGAAATACCTGAACGTATAAGGTGTCTGCATGTTGATTCATATTTACGAATGATGTCCTTGTACCGATGATAAAATTTAGTAAATGTTTTGCTTCAAAGTCTTACAATATTTACAAAAAATTTAGTGAAAATTTTCACTGAAAAAATAGAGCAACCATACTGAATGACGTCAAAATCTATACATTTTTGAAGAAGTAACGGTACCGTGACCACATTTGTATACGAAAGACAGACTGCTTTTATGATTATCGATTTGCCCCATTTGTAACCTCTCTATCTTTAAGAAGCCTTTTTAAACCTTACCCACCTTAATAAACTTAGATTATAATTGTTGAACATAGAACATAGTCCATCCATGCGTTTGATGTTCAACTGTTACCGTACAGTCGAGTCGAATCTTACTTTAATGTCGTGTTAGTGTGAGTGTGTGTGTCCATAATTACAATTTAAAGTGTGTTGTAAATTAACTTTAGTTTATATTTATTGTGTACACTGTCAGTATCACTGTGTATCATCACCAGCGGATATAGGTAAAAACAAAAACAAATGTGAAGTCAGGTAAGGTCAATTTATTCATATTTTATTATATTCTACGTTTTGCTGACACGTTAAACTTTATGATACTGATTCCTAATAATTTAGCTACTATTCAGGGCTGATTATGATCCTTAATTGGCTTTCCCTCTCTTCAAATCGTCAGAATCGGATAGAGTGGTACATTTTACCTGTTCAAAGAATCATGTGACGAGTTTAACATGTTAAAACTGATTTTAGTCAATTTGCACATATTGTACCATAACTTGAGTTTGCTTGGATTGATGTAGTAAAAACGTTACAGTATTGATGCAATTGGGGAACATATCAAACTGTTTAATGAAAATAACGTATCTCTGGCCTGTTTTTCTATAGAGTCACTTTATTTGCTTATTATTAAATGCCATCGAAATATCAAATGTCATTCTCAATATACCAATAAGGGCGTATCATGCGTTCTTTGCACAGCTGTTTATTATGTTACTTGGTACAAATATATTCCCTCTTTCTTGAAAACCTGTTTGATTTGGAACAATTTTCGCATCGTATGCAGAAAAGAGAAACATAATTATGATAATCCGCCATGTGAATAATTATTAACCTTTGAAAGAATGCGGATGTTGAGAAATGTGGCTTTAAGCATTTTTTTTATTTAAATAACTCTCCAAATTAATCTGCATTCTATACTACAATCTTAAATGATGATAAACGTGTACTTAATAGTTGATAAGATATAAAAGTTTACGGTATACGATGTATGGTTTATCTTTTTTTAATATACATGTAGGTTAAAACTGAGTAGACGTATGAGACATAAATATGAGAACGAACGGGAAAATTGATATGCTTCAAAGCTTAATTCATCAATATACGATAATTGTAAGTACATGTATAACAGTTTACGCTTCTTGTTGCTAATCACTGATCATGCTGATAGTTCAGTACACATTTTGATATTATCTACAATACTAAGAAGACCCTAGTGCATTTTTGCAGGTTGTTAAAACACACTCTACCTTACATAGACAATAACTGTTTAGTGTCTTTCAATATCAGCTGTATTTGTACGAGGCTAAGAAACAGGTGTAGTGCGAGCTTTAGCGAGCTATTACTCTTGTTTCGAGCCGAGTACAAATACGGCTGATACTGAAAGACACTAAACAGTTATTGCCTTTATCCTGCAATTAAATTTGTGCATTTTCCCCCATCCTAATCGTTGAATTTGTTTTTGAAAGAAATCGACATTACTTAAACGCGGACCGCAATGAGGACCCCAAATTGAATTGTGACGTAAACAGTGATTTGACATTAACGTCGTTCGCTCGCAACAGAATCAGGATACCAGGAGACTAAATGCGTCTAGTATACGTACATCGCTTCGTGTTATCTGTACACCTGTATTAGTATAGTAGAAAGCCATAGGTCGATTGCAGGACAAACCATTAAATCCCTACTTAAGTACACACAATTCAGTAAAGCGTACAAAACGTAAGTTTAACCCAAAATGTAGATGTAGTCCTCTGACAATCAGTTAATATATTGATTGACTGATTATTGTTTGCTTAACGTCCAGTGGCAAACAGTTTATGCATGCTTAGGGCGAAAACATATTTACATTAAATACGATACGTATAATCGGCTAGGTTGGGGTCGACTGGGATGAAGGGCGGGAAATTTTTTACTGCCAATGGAAAATGTCCGAGAAGGACACATATTTTGCCTTGCTACAGACTTCCCCCCACAGATATTCATCATCAAAATATGGGAAAACAACTAATCGGGATATAATGGAACCTTTTAGCCGCATCTTGTGAACAAGTTGTAGTTTACAGAATTTCAGTTCAAATTAAAACTTGTGATATTAAGTAAAATAAAAGACAGTGTGCTTGTATTTTCCAGTTATGTTAAAAAAAATACACGCACATTGTCTTTGGTATTACTTATCATTGTTATATTTAGTCGACTGTATGCTATATACCCATGAATGCCATTGACAAAATTTCTTTCAAAATGAAGAGAATTACACGTTATTGGAGGGACCTGGAGTCTGGAAAAGGGGTCTTATATATAGCATCTCACCCGATATGGTGTCCATATATATAGTTTGTGTCAGATATGAGTACGAACTAATAAGTCGACAGAAAACACAAGTGGATAATTATTGGAGATAAAGACTAAATTGATATCCCCTTGTGAAAAAAATCAAGTTTCAGAAAGCTTGTAAACGAGACAATTTAGTACACATTATATTATGAACAACATTACAACTTGTACAAGTGCAAATAATACAATAATTATGGATAAGTCATTTTAAATTTGGAATAGATGGTATTGTTTAAACAATTAAATTGACTGCTCATTAAATTGTCATTATTAGAAAACCTTGAAAAAGGAGTATAGTAATTTCGTGGTCTAGACGAGTACTTAATCTATCATATGATATAGAGTAGATATCATATATCATAGATAAGTTTAGAGGTGTGAGGAAGTGTAGTGGAAGTAAATGCTTGTAAATGTATACTATACTTATATACCTTTTAACAGTTATTATATACTACTAATAAACATCTTCAATCATACTATCATTATATGTACCCACTGTTAGCACGGCTACAAGGGCTGATATTTAGTATTATTTAATAAACAATAAACTAGTTTTAAAATAACATTTAGTAATACATGGACTTATACAAAATACTTATTTCCTTACCAATTCAAGGTAGTAAAATTACTATCCTAACTGAAAGAAATAAGCTAACCCCTATTATTCATTTGAACACTTTATACTCTGTACATTTCTTGCGTCCGACGTCTCTATAAATTAGGTGTCTCGGATTTATGGATTTGACTTCATCAGGAACACTCAAACGAAATCATTTGAAGGCAAGGGTGTTTAAAAACCTGAATACTTGAGAAGCTAAACAAGGCCAACTTTGCTTGAACCTATTTGATCCTTCGTTTCTAATTTATTTCTTTATTAATCAACTTAAAATGTTAGAAAGTAAGAGATAAATCACATCCCCGCTGATGATATTTACCAAATTTAAAGATATAAAAGAGAATCGAAGGATACAAAATGGATATTTCAATTCCTGAGTCGAAAATAAACTGCAAAAAAAATGCCATGGCAAAAAAACTGATGACTGAACAAAATTTACCCCACAAACAAACGGGGTTCCGTCAGGTGGTCCTCCTCAGGAGGGTAAGCAGATCCTGAGTACTTAAAATTTATAATTACATAGGAAATGAAAAGGAAAACAATATGAAAAAATACCATGAAATCGATGCAAAACAAATGTCTTGTATGAAAACCAAAAACATGTATTTTTTAAAATATATATCAAAGATCATTCTGTTATCAATGAAATATTTTTGTACCCTACACGTATTTTAGATGTTCTCTGTAACTATGGTAGTTGCTGTTAACAAGCCCTCGTTCAAATGTCCAGATCCTTCACAATGGAAATTTAGAGCTAAAAGCATATGTAACGATACGGAAAAGTACATCTGTCTTTTTGATGAAAACGGACAAAGGGATGAAGAATTTTGTGGATCATGGCCTGATTTTGAAAATCCAGGTATTTGTGAATGAGAGTTGCACATGCCATTCTTTTTATAGATTTATACATGGGACGCGGCTTTTAGTTGAAAGAAAGATAGGATTTTGTAAACCTAAAACTTTATTTATAACGGCAAAACAGGAACCGGACAGGTAAATATATTTTGAAAATCCGGAAATCTGTAAAGAACATTTCTATTTTTTCGCATTGTTTTGTTGCTGTCTCATTTATGTATAGTCATAACCCAGTATCGGTTTTGATTCAACATGAACCTTTGTATTGAACACTGGAGCTTTCATCCCCTTTTAACCTAAATTTGACTGAATTGATTAAGTCATATAGAAGGAAAAAATTGTTTCAATAAAAACCTTATAGGTATTAACTTTATATAGAGAAATCAATAATTTGTCAAATCATTCAGCCAAAAGATAAATTACATCATATGGATGTTGATTAAAACTATTTTTAGGTTTAATGACCATGCATTCAACCATTCACTCAGACACATGTATTTTTAAATAACTATTCTGAAACTCTTCGATTCCTGTTATATATTTATTTATAGTTCTGAAAAGCATGAAATATTTTCCACTGAACATTAAGTAAACAACAATTAACTGTATTCGTGTGAGGCACCCTTCGGTGAAAACGGTAGTACCTTGAAGATAAATTTCCAGCGAAAAATTCTAGAGATTTAAATTTTGCTTTTTAACTTTTATGATTTAAATACAAATAAGGACACATAGTTATGTGAGCTAAATATTACGAGAATAGCATACAGTCATAATGACATGTTTCCTCCCCCTACTAGAAATGAATTCTACCCTCTAATATCCATGTTTACTGAACAAAAAATACAACGAATAAGAGGGAATTGATTTTTCGCAAATACCCCTGCTGGATATGATATATCGGTGTAATAACACACAATATCAATAAAGAAAGTTAAGTTGAACCTTTGGTTAATCTTTTGCAATGAAGGCTTTAGCATAAACAGACATCTACTGAAGTGGGCAACAAAGAAGGTGTCAGTTAATACCATGGCAAAGATGGTAAAAAGACATGTCCTTGTGCATATACCAAAATTAAGCCGATACGGTGCTGAAATATGAACGAAATTCATATGTTGAAATAATATACATAAAATTAATTACATGTAGGTATGATCAACCAACCAAAATAAAGAATGAGGTGCAATTAACAGAAAAGGCCAACATTGTACGCTAGATCAGCTCAACTTGCCTCTAGTGTGAAAACTTTTCAGCATTTAAAAAATAAATCTAACAAAAACATTGAATTTTACTATTTATAGCAGAAATTAGATGAAAAAGAAAGTTGAATGTGATTCATTGACGTATAGGAAAATCCTTAAGTACTATATTTTACTAATAAATTGAATCTTCTTTTTTTGTTTTTATTTAGGGACTCTTTAGTTTAAAATTAGGGAAAATATTTCGCTACATGCGTATCCACTACAGTCAACTACTACATATAGAATACTCTTAAAACTAAATACATAAGTTCGTAATTGATCCGTAGAAGTTTCTATAGTATTCAATGTATATCCATGTGTTTTAAAATAAATATGACTTTTTAAAGCAAACATTATCATACCCACGTTTACAGTCATGTGTGTCCTTATGTATAAGAGCTTCGGATATAGTAATAAAACAAAGTTTCATTTAATTTTTAGTTTGCATTATTTTCATGAGAGTTTGTTTTCAGAAATATCAATCGAATCGATTTTTATAAAGACCACTTCAATAACAAGGATATTAATATTTTTATATAATAGTTCAATATCAAGGTACATTCATTTTGTATATAAAATTCTGTCAACAAAGGAAGATACTATATTATACATAGATTTATCAAACACAGGGACATACTTAAAGTACAATGACAATGTCCCATGATCATCTATAATCAATCACTTATAATTATAAGGAAATCATCGAATATGAATGTAAAATATTCACCGTGTCCAATTGTAGTACATGTTTATATATTCCAAAGTTTAAGTATATTATTGTTTATAGGAAGTATATGACCCTTTTGTATATTATGAAGTAATTTCATTATTACATGATATTCCATAGTTCATCGTATCCCCAAAGGTGACTGGGGAATATAAATATAATCACTCTTGGGCTTCTTCCGACGGGCAGTAAAACCCTCGCTAAAGTGGGGCGTCTATTTGGCTGTGCGGGATGTACAAGAAAACAACCTCGTCCGGTCAGAATAAAAACGTTAAATTCGATGCCTGATGTAGATAGAGTGCCACGCTCTCTGCACGTTAAGAACCCTAACAACAACTCTTTGAAGATTCCGTAGATGGCATGTTACAAGGCAAAATTTCTGTTCCTATTCAATGTACTCTCATGTTCTCGCGCCAGTCCAAATGTTCGAGACCTTCATCTCAGACAACCTCTATTATAGGACCTACCTATTGTATTGATTGTTAATATGTTCTCGTCCTAAATATGCATAAAATATTTGCCACTGGACTTTAAGCAACCACAATCAATACATCATTTTTGACATATTCGATATCTGTTTTCATTTTAGGAACAATTATGCCATCTGTTAAATATTTCTTTTCATTATTGGGAATCAAAAAGATAGTTATTTTAGAAGATTGTCGATATGTAGAATCTTATTCAAGATTTATTCAAATTTATATTGTACTTTGAGTTACAATTGTAGAACTGAAATATATATTTTGTAAATTGATCAGAACGCACTTCTAATACTTGCTTGAGTGGAGAAAATTTCTAAAATGAGTGGTTAAGCCCCCTAGTTGGATTCGTCATTTCCCCTTCAAAACAACCTTATCTAGATGTAATCATAACTACATGTATTTAACACATCACTTAAATAAATATAATTGCTTTCATTTCGAAAATACAAATTTATTTTCTTTTCGTACACGATGACTTTACAGTTTTATATCCTGTCATTTTGTGAAATAAAGGTTTTTATAATCCCTTGTTCCACTTTTTATCAAGTTAATTAAATTTTCTGAAAATTTCATACATTGAAACACTAACAGATGACAAGTCGGAAATCCTACATAAAGAAGGAAATTGTAACGAACAAGTATTGATCAGCTATAGCCCTCAGAGAAATAATACTATTATAAAAGATATAATGATAGACTAAAAACCTACTAGTGTTTTACATATTCATTTAAAATTCAAAATACATTGATGTAATCTATAAAATGCAAAACAAACATAAAGCATATACTCTGACGGTATACAAGTTGATTTTTTAAGAAAAGTGTTTTAAAAAATAGTACTTAATAGTTAAAGTTTGTAATACATTCAATATTCTAAGGCAAAGGAAACCATCCCAGGAAAAACCACAGTTTCTCTAGCAGTATACAATACAACAACAGAATCACAATATGTCCAATAGATTTCGTGCAATTACATTGTTAAATGAAGACAAAATATTGACAACTAATGTCTTTGCTCAAAGAAGGGAAAAAGTCTTCCGAAGATTCTTAAAGAGTTCTCAGTTTTCATATATTAACAACAGGTGCACACTAAAATTTTATTTTATAAACAAAGGAATGTGTTATTGGAAACAAGTCGGTTTGGGAATCATAGAATTGTAAAATTGTATATCAAATCACACAGAACTCTTATAGTTTAAAATCAAGTAAGCTGGAAGACGATCCGACCAACCCTTTTGTTTTTAATAAACCCATAGAAGAAATAAATAAACTTTTAATATAATCCACAAATTTTCAGGCTTGATATAATAAAATCTGACAGGATATAGAAGTAAAACAAAACAAATCTAGGAAAATTCTAAGGTGTATTTTATTTCAACCATTTCAAAGCTTGGAAAATAAAACAAGAACATAAGCTGTAAATAATTACAAATATTGTGGACTGAACATTACTAATTCTCTCCTATGTAAAATTTACAGTCAAAATAGGTTAAGAAACTATAGTAGTAAGTGATAAGAATATATTTCTTCATTATATCCCATTCACATATTAATTTAGTTGTACTTCCACAATGATAAAGCTACAAATGAGACCGACATACATTCATTTTGATAAAGATTAAACATTTTCTCACAGATACAAGACTTACTCTAGGATTTTGATATGTGTTCCTTATAATTGATAGTTTTATATATTTTCCTTTGCACTTGTTGTATCTTTCCATACTCATCGAAAGATGTATTAATTGAAATTATGGCGTATTTTACATGTCAAGGTTATCATTCCAGTTCATTGTTGTAGATTGATAGGAACTATAAAATGACAGAATAGTAATACATTCCAAAAGATATATTCCTTTACATGTGATTATTTTCCAGCATTTCATAAAGTTAAACCATGAACATCTATCAAGGTTACAAGGAAGTAATTATTTACATAGGCGACAATGGTAGCCTTTTATGGTCCTGCGTTTTCACTATCAAAGATCCATTGAAAACAAAATCGAATTCTTAATTATCAACACCTTTGGGTGTAATTGAAATGGCAAAACACATATTGTGCCGTAGCTTTTTATAGAAAATGGCATTTTTAAGGGTACTCAACGGTTCCGGAATTTTCGTAATAGTATGAACACCCCTCGCTAAATTTGGCACAGAAAATGTTGCTCTTCACAGAGAGTTTTCTCTAAATTTGTTGCTATTTCTACACCAATGGCCAACACTCATTTCTCACTATTTCAATTTTGATTTCTAATTACCAAGCCAGCAGAAAATAAATTTACTTCTACCTATTATCTTGGATGTAAAATCTAGGTGGCGCCAGTCATCTTTATTTACTTCCTTTTAGCCTATACTGACACATATTGAAATAAAATCGGACAACAACATTAGTCGATTACTATATACCCCTGCTGCTTAAGTTCAAATTTTTGGATTAAAGATACAATTGTTCACCATTTAAAATGACTTTCTTTACAGGTACCCCCCTTTGCAGAAAACGTTACTTTTTACAGACTTGGGGCCATTGACCAGCTTATTTTGACTGTTTGGCTATGTTTGAAAACCGGTTTTGATTGATTAAGTTCGATTAAGGGCTATTAAAGACTTTAGGCTGATGATTTGATAACTGTGTCCAACTTATATGTCTTTATCACGAATATATGAACACCGTTGCATAAGAGTCAAAATATTTTCTGAAATAGACTATAAAAATGCTGAAACTAAGAATTTATCATTGCTGTTATGTGTTTTATATGAATCGTGTTCAGAATATTCAGTTCGACGATACTAAGGAGAAACATGTATAGCCTTTGATTTTTTACCTAATTTTAATATTTTAGGGGCATTTTGGCACATTTTAGCCATTAAAAATACAAATATTTCGCTTAAGTGAGCAAAAATAAGCCCCCTTTTTTAGATATGCATAAATACATGCAGTGTTATCGAGGATGAGGAGAAATGATTAATGACAGAGTCCTTGACGGAATTCTCGTTCTTACAGTAGGTTAATGAACCCTACCCCTTAGGCAGAAGAATAAAAAAACAGTAAAAATTTGATATAGACTATAGTTTCATGGCGATCAGCAATTTTCTTCTGATACAGTTTATCACTTAGTACCTTATTAATTTACCTATCCAATTTCTAAAATATCTCGAAAAATACAGTGATGCGCCAGAAATCGTTATTTCGCTTTAGATTACAAGGAAGTAATTATTTACATAGGCGACAATGGTAGCCTTTTTGGTCCTGCGTTTTCACTATCAAAGATCCATTGAAAAAAATTTCGAATTCTGAATTATCAACACCTTTGGGTGTAATTGAAACGGCAAAACACATATGGTGCCGCAGCTTTTTTGATAGAAAAATGGCATTTTTTAAGGGTACTCAACGGTTCCGGAATTTTCGTAATAGTATGAATGAAGAACACCCCTTGCTAAATTTGGCACAGAAAATGTTGCTCGTCACAGAGAGTTTTCTCTAAATTTGTTGCTATTTCTACACCAATGGCCAACACTCATTTCTCACTATTTCAATTTTGATTTCTAATTACCAAGGCAGCAGAAAATAAATTTACTTCTACCTATTATCTTGGATGTAAAATCTAGGTGGCGCCAGTCATCTTTATTTACTTCCTTTTAACCTATACTGACACATATTGAAATAAAATCGGACAACCTTTACATTAGTCGATTACTATATACCCCTGCTGCTTAAGTTCAAATTTTTGGATTAAAGATACAATTGTTCACCATTTAAAATGACTTTCTTTACAGGTACCCCCTTTGCAGAAAACGTTACTTTTTACAGACTTGGGGCCATTGACCAGCTTATTTTGACTGTTTGGTTATGTTTGAAACGCGGTTTTTGATTAATGAAGTTCGATTAAGGCCTATTAAAGACTTTAGGCTGATGATTTGATAACTGTGTCCAACTTATATGTCTTTTTCACGAATATTTGAACAAGGTTGCATAAAAGTCAAAATATTTTCTGAAATAGACTATAAAAATGCTGAAACTAAGAATTTATCATTGCTGTTATGTGTTTTATATGAATCGTGTTCAGACTATTCAGTTCGACGATACTAAGGAGAAGCATGTATAGCCTTTGATTTTTACCTAATTTTAATATTTTAGGGCATTTTGGCACATTTTAGCCATTAAAATACAAATATTTTTATCAACACTTTTGGGTGTGATTGAAATTGCAAAACACATATGATGCCGCAGCTTTTTGATAGAAAATGGCATTTTTAAGGGTACTCAACGGTTCCAGAATTTTCGTAATAGTATGAATGAAGAACACCCTTGCTAAATTTGGCACAGAAAATGTTGCTCGTCACAGAGAGTTTTCTCTAAATTTGTTGCTATTTCTACACCAATGGCCAACACTCATTTCTCACTATTTCAAATTTTGATTTCTTATTACCAAGGCAGCAGAAAATAAATTTACTTCTACCTATTATCTTGGATGTAAAATCTAGGTGGCGCCAGTCATCTTTATTTACTTCCTTTTAATCTATAATAATCAGTCTTATCAAAGATAAGCTTTTATACATCTAGTGAATTTTGATTCATTTACTAGCCTGATACGTGAGTTTTATTTTAGGATACAAACAGATTTTGTTAGGCGGAACAACAAGAAAACCTTGTTCAGAATACAGGTATCAACCATTTACATTTTGGACGAATGGTAGTAGCAAGTGTGTTTACAAGAAGACAAGTTGTACCCAAGAGGGACAGGTGATTTACAACAATGGAACGGCACTATCGGACAGAACGTGTCGATGTGATTATACAAAAACTACGATTTTCAAGTAAAACCAAGAAATAATTGCTTCTGTGTGTCGACTGAAGAAGATTGTTCGTGTTATGTGAAGCGCTATCTAGCAGGATCTCGGTTGACACCAGGTATAGATATATAAATTGTTAAATGATGTTACAGGGTACAACGAGGGACAAAATACCAAGTGTGTAATTTTGAACCATAAAATCAAAACGATAAACGACGTTATCATAGCCTAGCTCTCTAAAACAAGCAATAATCCACAACGGAATTGGCTCTTATAGTCCTGAGTTGCAATTGGTACAGGCACTATCCACGAATGTGCCGGGTTAAAATTAAGGATGTTCGCTTCTCTTGTTTTGACTTTTGGCAGATACTCGGAATCCTTTTGTTTTATCCATGTAATGCCGATAAAAAAACCCGCTAGCCCCTACTTTTGTTTTCATAACTTCCATAGTTTAATAAACAATTTTGAAAATCTTATAAAATCCTTGTTATTTACTCATAGTTTTGAAAGAAAAAAAAAAAAAAACGGTCAATGTAAAATGATTGAAAAATCTATAGAAAATCATTTCTCGCCAAATTTTCAATTGAGTTTATTTAAAAGACCAAGACATGCAGCTTTCATTAGTTTCGGATTTTTAAGTTCCGTTATTTATATACTATCAATTTATAGTAGTCTTTAAAACGCTTGTTATTTTGCTTTTATGTATAATTCTTTTATACTTAGATTATGAATGTCTTGATGAATCACAGTGGAAATTGTCCTTCTTTAGTTGTTCAGAAATTAACAAAGACTCGTAAGTTGTCAATTTATCTCATTACCTTGTCCTTCTTTTTCTATAACAATTAATACTTTTTATTGAATGTTTATTTAATATATAATAACATGTATTTGTCTTTGGACTTATATAGATGATTTGTGTATCTTTTAGTAAGAGTAAATAACTTTGATTTTACATAGTTAGTGAACACCAGAAAATTCATGCATATTCTGTGTAGGGCATCGAAGGAATTGATTGAATAACGACCAGTGTTTAATTCGAAATCTACCTACATGTATCTTTAACTAAGGACGAGAACCAGGAATTTGAGCAGAACACAAGGGCGATACGTTCCGTTTTGAACTTCAATGGTTTCAAGTTTCCTCCCTTTAAATTTCATAAAATTAAAAACCTCATTTAGCTCAAAGTACGAAATAATGACAAATCAAGCTACCTGGATGGTGGAACGTAAAAACAGTTTTAGGGCACTCCATCCGCATTGTTTCGTTTTATCGTCTTTAGTGAATGTGAGGATATCACACAGACATTTTGTTTGCGACAGTTCGAATTATCATCAGGATGCCAGCAGATATACAAATAAATATTGCAAGATTCATCAGGCAAACTTTACTGTAATTGATCATAATATTTTACAGGATTGACGACAAAGAAGAAATGTCAACAATCATATCAACATATGGATATGAGACGCCATCAGGTGATACTAGAAAGAAATATAGTAAAATTCACAGATCAAATCTTCCTATCATATTTTTAGTGCATTACAATGACTATCAACGAATCTAAATCCGGTTTCTAAGTATAACTGTTGAAAGTAAATACAGTTTCCTTTGATTTAGAAGACAGCGTGTAACGATTGATACACTTGTACATAGATGATGTAGATTTCAACTTGTTTCAAATTTGGAATAATTACAGTGTACAATTTAACGTTTTCTCTATTAATTACTACAGAAGATATTTTGATAGCCAATAACAACCCAATTGTTCAAGCCAAATGTCTTTGAGTATCTTCAAATATTACTAATATGTTGACCGGTAGCATATCTTGTTTAATTTGTTTTGTACCACCCAAAAGCTAGAAAAAACACGAGATAATTTATATTTTTCACGCACTTTTCGTTAAAACAAATTATCTCTTCATCTTTACATCTGTTATTTATTTTCAGGTTGTAGCTATTTTTTATACTTTTAACTTTCAATTCTGGTAAAATCAACATTCTTAAGTGATGAATTTAAGATTTGAAGAATCGATGGATCTAATTCTACTCTTGCCATTGAGTTTGAAACAGTTTTGTGGAAATCATGAAAATTTTGAACTACTACTTACACATTAAAGTGAAATCAGACATCTGTTCACATTTAAGTATATACACATTTATAATTTACTTCCAACATTAAACATGCTAACTTTTGCATCAAATATTAAAAGAAAAACTTATAAAACACATATAAAATTCTACTATCACCAAATTAAAATGTTACTCAACGTTTTAGAACTTTTACATTCATTTCCACTTGATTTTGACCGCAACCCCAAACTAACATGACGGCCAAAAGCAGATTTACAATAGAACAAAGGTGCTGTGTAATATGTGGCAATTTTTGAATAAAATAAATAAAGAACTTAAAATATTGCATAGTCACCTTTCTATTATTTAAGACATTTTTAATCTTTATTTATATCTAACAAAGATTTACTTTTCATATGATGTACACGTTGCATATAAGGGTATAAAAGTTTAATTTTAAAAACTTAGTAAAGACATGTCTTTGACATACTATGCCTTTTCCTGATGTATCGTACTTTATCTTACCTCCTATACATTTCTAGGAATATCATTGGTTAAAAGCTACCGCATGGAGACCTTGTATATTTCATATGGGGTTAGTAAGCGTGGCTTCTTTTAAAACACGGTTAGTAGTGGTGTTACGTCCCTTTTCAAAACTACTCGGCGTTGAGGAAAATTTGAAAGGTTACGGTATATATGGGGTCAATAAACTGCATATGTTCGCTCTCACCCCATATGGGATTTACTGACCCCATATATATCGTGTTAGGTCACTAGCACACTATGTAACTAATAATGTCTACTTAAGATATATTCAAGATTCATGGAAACCATCTGACCCCACACGATTGATGAATATGTCAAAGTAGAGCATTTGTAATACTGCCAGTTGGAAAATCTTTTAAAATATCCTCTTCCTAAAGGAGCTTTCCAATGTTGGGGACGATTTAAGCAATGACTTATCGATTATATGTTTACCAAAAATATCTGGCAAAAGCATTAATGAAAACTGTTAATGTAGTTTGAATTTTAATTAATTGCGACCAAACCTGATAAGAACGTTTTGTGTTTGTTATGGAAGTTTTGTTTTACTGCTCATTCAAATTTGTGCCTAGAAGAAAGGTGTCCATGGCCGCATGATTGATGAAAACCTGTAGAGAATTACTATGACAAATCTCGAAATGTAAATTTCACAACGGCTATTGTCTTTGTAAAATAATATTTACAATTACTAAGTATATTGTAATTGTTTATATGAAGTAAAATAGAAAGAAATCAAATTAAAACGATTTAATTACAGATAGTGTTGCACGGCCCTCTGTTTTAACTGCACTACTATGTATTGCTGCTGTATGTGTACTCGTTTTAAGTAAGTAATAAGCTTAAATAATCGTTTACTATTTGTTGTTTTACCTTTCGATCATGAATCTGACGAAACGCAATCAATATCACCTGTTTTGGTATGCATTCAGGCCCAGTTAGGGAGAACATGTATGAAAGTATTACATATTTGACAAAAATAGTTCTTATGCAAAGCTTAAGCCTTTAAAATAGGTAAAAAAATTGGAACATTTTGTGTGTAATGAAAAATTAGGAGTATGATTACTGTCGAACCTTTGTCAAAGCTTATTTTGAATTTTGAAACAAAATGGCTTTATCTTCCGTTTCTCAGATAAAACGTTCTCTTTTGTACTTTCTGATTGCACGGAAATAGTGCGCTGTTCTAAGATATTTGGGGCATGTTGGATGATTCGGTATATGTCAGGCTGATATTGTTTTGACATGAAATTATATTACACTTAATTTTACCTTGAGACAACAAGGTTATAAATCCCCGAAATTGGTGAATGTAGCATAGAAAGAAATTGCGTCATTAATTAGTGGTATTATACCTGTTTAGGGACATTTCTATTCAAGAAAAGGTAAACAAAATCGCTGAATTGGTATCATGTTTAATGTTCATTCGTGGTTCAAAATAAAGACAACCAAAACAAATGAATCATTGATAAAAACTCGTTGTGATTTGGTACACAAGATGCACGTGTCGTCTACAAAGGATTCATTAGTGCCGCTCGAATCGAATGGATGGCCAAATCAAATACGAATTTGAAGATCATTACAAACCGATAATGTAAAGATTAAAACAAATATCAACTACTAGTATGTGATGCGACAGCTGTAACGGACTTTATCGAGAAAATAGACACTGTTAAGTGAAAACATTATCGAAAATAATATATAAATATCTGAATAGGTCGTTATTCCTCTAAAGTTACTTTATGTTGCTTTGAAATATAATGTTTTGATTTTTCAGCCTTTCTGCTGATTAAAAATAGAGATAACGTTGGTGAGTTAAAACTTGAAAGAAAAACATATTTCAAAAAGAATATGTCGAGAAAACTTTTGAGAACATGATAGCAAGTCGATTTAAATCGATATGAAAAAAAATAAAAAAAATACGGGTAGGTTAGATAAACAATCGATCAACAACGAACTCAAACATTAATATATATAGAGGTAGACACTGTTGTACTATCAACAATAAACTGGTTTCTACAAATTTTGTCAATATTTAAATTGTCACGATTCCAGAAAGCTCAAAACAAAAGTTAGCTATCAACATATTCGTCTGAAAGGAAATAACCGGTAAATTACAAGTTATAAACATTTAAAAAGAGCAATACCAGAAACAATAATGTGGCACAATTGCCAATGAAACAATTATTTAACAGAGCCAAAAGACGTAAATTTTAGCTACTACAGCATTTATAGGTCACCGTATGGTGCCTTCATGTAAACTTTTGAATAATGGAAAGTAAATCGTATATTTGAAGTGTATCAAATCATGAAGGAGAACTACTGCAGGCGTATAACAACAGGAAAGCTACAGATCCTTTGATGATTTTCTTCATATGAAAGTCGCATTACGGCCAATAACATGTTGCAAACTACTCGCTTAACTACAAGGTATAGAGGACCGGAGCGCCTGTTTGGGAGAAATTTGTTGCCAGATGACGATCATGTTATGCATTTTAATATAGATACAAGTCAAAAGGGCGTTCATTCGTTTACATTGTATTTAGTGCACATCATCTATTAATTCTAAATTATGCAGAAGCAACTTTTTGTATAGACACTTTTAATCTCTCAGCTTTTATTTAATATTACAATAACACAGCTGTGTACCAGTGTTTACAGTTAGTAACTGTTTATGTTTTATATTGATGTCTCTTTAATTTGTTTCAGCCGAACTATAATCACATCGTAAACATTTTGAAAATAATATATTACTCTTCATTGTTCATTTGACAATAATATTACAATTCCTCGTTTTAAAACATGTACTGTGAATTTCATGGAAATTTTATTTTTCACATGTGTAATGCATCAAAGCCATACACAGACACGATAACATATCTGGAAATATTTTATTTCCAGAAATGAAACAAGCGCTGAAAGGAAAGAGCGACTTCAAAAGAAAGAAAACTACACGTATTCCTGACTATGTTTTGGTATGCAATGTCTAATTTTTTATAGATGAGAAAATCTTCAGTTTGTTTTCTTTTGAAATGCTGATTGTGGCATTAGTATTCGGACACATTGACATTCGCATGTGCATTTTATGTAAGGTTGCTGTATTACAAATGGAGGAAGCCTGAAAAATCACATGCAGACGCACTAAAGTTTATTATAGTGCTTTTTTCCTAAATATATGAAGGTCTTTTTGTCTTGTATGCACTGTTTTGGACCGTGCGTCAAATCTTAAAGAAACAAAATAACTAGATTGGTTTTATGAATGCTTGTGCAAAAGGTTGGCGACATTTCACTTCATTATGAATTAACTATTATCAGATTTTAACTTATAAATGAAATAACACTTTGGAATTGTATGCGTTCGAAGTGCTTTTTCACTTTACGACAAATGCTCAAACCCGAAATTTAAAAGTGAGGAAGTATAAACAGGAGAAGACCCCAAAAGGAGCTGAAAGTTAATAGCTAAATCATCCTTAGATCATATTTGCCAGACTGAGTTGAAACCTTAGTTTTATTATAATTTCTAACTTAATCAACGGATAATTAGAAAGGGTATGTTACCGATCATTTGAAAACCGATGCACTTACTACTGATTTGATGATCCCCTCGGGGCTAATAGTCCACCAACAGGGTATCGAATGAAGCGACGATAGTTTATACACTTTCAAATATTGTAAATAAATCTAGAAGAGGCAAACACGCAAAAACTTAGAGAACCACCAGAACTCCAAAAGTACTAGTTTTTGTGTAATGAGCACACCCCTGGTAAAGTGTGAAAACGTACAAATGTAACGTATTAAATGATATATGTAAAAGTTAAATCACAAAAATACTGAACTCCGAGGAAAATTCAAAAAGGAAAGTCCCCAATCAAATGGCAAAATCAAAAGTTCAAACACATCAAACGAATGGAAAACAACTGTCATATTCCTGACTTGGTACAGGCATTTTCTTATGTAGAAAATGGTGGATTGAACCTGGTTTTATAGCTAGCCAAACCTCTCACTTGTATGACAGTCGCATCAAATTCCATTATATTGACAACGATGCGTGAACAAAACAAACAGACACAATAGGTAAACGCCATACCGTGGAGAAAAGGGTATGTCACTGCTGTGAAATGTAATGTTGAAAATTTAAAATAGAAATATTCACTTTTGACATGGATTCTAGTTTTAATTTGGCCATCTGTGTCAATATCGAGGACAAGATAAAAATTAGAAGCAGACTTTCAATCTTCGGTAGTATCCATAATCTGAAGTTTACTTGGATATATGAGATGTATGCGCTTATAGAAGTAAGGGTTATTGAATAATAACCATCATTGATATATTTGAAAGAGAAACTGAGGAACTTTGCGAGTTGTTTATACTTTTGTCTTCTGAAGGTTCTGTATGAATTCTGCTTCATACGATTACGAAACAAAAATCGGCCACTAGTGGACCATAATTAGTACCCCTCGGAATAACGGCTGTCTGCTGGATATCAATCCACCAAATGCAACAACATTGTAATTTGTTCAAAACGCTAAAACCCAAAATTTTAAAGCCAAGGATGTAAAAGATCGAAAACGAATAAAGAGTTATAGAACCAAAAGGAACATAAAACATAATGGCAAAAGCTATCTTGATCAACTTGGGCTGACGGACTTTGAGTCTTAGTTTCATAACTTTATCAATAGAGAATTTTGAAAAGGTATGTTATCAATAACGTCAGTAAAGAAGAACTGATTACTAAGCTGATTAAACCCTTGGTGCTTAATAGTCCACCAGCAAAAAAAAAAAAAAAAATACACATAAAATAACTTGCGTCTGACGCGCTTTTCTGCTTTTTTTCATCAAGAAAGTCAAAGGCAAAAAATGTGAAAAACAAATAGAACCTACAACAGCTGATGAGCTATATGACCAAATGGGAACGGTAATGTACAGATTTAACAATAGGAACTGGATTTCAGACGAAGTTTATACAAACTGTGGCGTTAGCCAAGTAAAACCATAACTTATCCGATGGGGAATGCAAATACTTCGTCTTAAACTTAGCTCAATTATGTTAGATCTTCAAATTACAAGTTTTGAATTTGTGGTATTCTCTAATTAGGGATGGAACCCATGCTTCTGTGACATGGTTGCAATTTATTACGCACTATGTCCAACGCCTTACACCATTTCACCACATATGCTATGAAAGTTATTAAACTAGTATGATTGATTTGTTTTAGATACTATTTATTTAATTCTTTCTCTTTTGAAGATTTACAAGAACAAGTAATAATAAAATGGAGAAAACAGAATGAAAACTTGGAAGTAACTCATGCTTCTACACAAGTGTTGAATACAGTGAAAACTCATGGATTCGTGATATTATCAGGTCCACCCGGATCCGGTAAATCTGCCATAGCATACAACACAGCCTTTTGGTTAGAAAAGGAAGAGGCATTTAAACTTTTGCCTGTCTTATATCCGGAAGAAATTCGAAAATACTTATTGCCTGAAACAAAACAGGTATTCGTAATTGATGATCCAGTAGGCAAATATACTGTTGATGACTCATGTATTCAGCGATGGAAAAATGAAGAAACCTTTATCAAACAAACATTTACTGATCGTTCGAATACGAAACTCATACTTACTTGCAGATCGTACATTTATAAATCTGGGTTCAGTCGCATATTAAATTTCTCGCCAGTACACTATGACTTGCTTTCAGATAATTTGAAAATGACTGTTGGCGAAAGGAAAAGATTTACCACAAGTATGACATACCAGATTTAAAAGAAGATACAATCATGATGTATGATTTCTTTCCTTTATTATGTGCGCTCTACTCAACACAAGAGGATAAAACTATGTTTTTGTAAATCCATATAAAATCCTTAGGGAAGAAATGAAGAACATTAAGGAAAAATCTGATATAGCATTTCTTGCATTAGCCTTACTTGTAGTGCAAGATAACAATATTGATAGGCAACTATTAAGCCTTGAAAATCATACAATTAAAGAGTTGCTAAATGATCTGTGCAATGAATGTGGATTTAAGTACTTCCCATCAACTACAGTGCTACTATCAGCATTGTCTGACTTGAATGGAACATACATTAAGGAAAAGGACGACAGATTTACTTGTAATCACGATAAGTTATTCCAAAACCTTTCGTTTATAATAGGAAGTGGCATCATTCATTGTTTACTTAAATACGGCAGTAGTACATTTCTAGTTAATCGACTGCAGTTAACTTCGATACAACAAGAGCATGACAAATTAATAATCATGGTGAAACCAGAGCAGAAAGAATTATTTTCCACAGACTTCTGTTGGATATAAAGAAAGGTAACCACAGCGTTGTGTTTACTGGTAAACAGATGAAACATTCGCGATTTAGATCTACATTTAAAGAATTTCTAAAACTGCATTTAAAAGCTCAACATTTAAAATGCATTGCTAACAATTCTACACCTCTTCATGTTGTATCAGAACAAGGTTATGATGATTTGGCTCTTCTGTTTATACAATTAAAAAGAACCAGATACACCATTTAGATAAAACAAAAGAACGCCATTGTATATGGCTTGCCTTGGTGGACATTGCAAACTTGTGCAAACACTTCTTGCAATCGACAAAGCTCCACTTGATGTTCCAAATATTGAAGACTTAACCCTTTGGATGTTGCTTCGAATAATGACCATTCGTCTACAGTAAAAGTGCTTTTGGATTACGACGCAAACGTTAACAGAAAGGATAAAAGACAAACAGAACAGCGTTGCAAAGAGCTTGTGAAAATGGCCAATACAATGTTGTAGCAACTTTGCTGTTGACTTCAAAGCTAGAGGTCAACAATACAGATACAAGTGGACTTAAAGCGATACATATAGCATGTTTAAAAGGACATTTAGAAATTGTTTCACTTCTACTTAAATGTAAACAGGACACTTCTATAATAAACACAGGTGATGATGTTGGCAGAACACCTCTTTTATAGGTTGTGAAAGCAATCAACCAAATATAGTTGATTTGCTTTTAAACGAAAATGCAAATGTCAATAAAACTAACAAAAAAACATGACACCTCTTTATAAAGCATGTGAAATTAAAATGAATATCTAGTAGGACAATTGCTATATGAATCTGCAAAAGTTAATGCACAGTCTGAAGATGGCCTCTCGGCATTGTACATTGCAAGTTGTGAAGGTAAACTTAGAATTGTTGAAATTTTATTAGACAAAAATGCTGAAGTAAATATAAGTACTAAACAAGGATGGACGCCGTTTTGATAAGTTGTAGTGAAGGCCATTTGAAATATGTAAATCATTACATATTAGGGTGCAAATATCAACACAGGTGATATATATGCATCTACTCCCTTCATATTGCATGTAGAGAAAAACAGGAACGTAGTGTTAGATTTTAATAGAACATGATGCAAATGTGAATGCAGTTAATAAAAAAAAGGAGTCGCCATTGTACATTGCGTGTCTAAACGAGTGTTTGGACATTGTTGAACTGTTATTAAATAATAATGCAGATGTAAATCTTTGCGAGGAAAAGGAAATTCTCCACTCCATGCAGTTTGTTTTAAAGGAAACATACAAATAATACAGTTACTACTGGATACGAAAGCCGACATACACAAACGAAATAAAGCGGGAAAAACTCCATTTGACGTAGTACAAGGAATCGAGGAAGATAATATAGTAGCGATGTTAAATCCTTATAAAGCAAAGTAATGGCGGGAGTACTAATAATTAAAAATAATACAAAAAAGAGAACAGTATATGATTTTCATTTCACTAAAGAAAATGTGTTTTGGTTTGTTCAGTATTTAATCTTGGCAATAAATTTCTTTCTACTTTTTTTTTTCAATTTATACAGATCGTAAAATTGTTAATAAATGAATACAACACTTTACAAATTGTATACGTCCAAAGAGCTTTTCTGACTGTACCTTCATTAGGAACGCTCACAGCCGAACATTTAAAAGTCAAGGAAGCATTTGAACATGTTGAGGATCTTTTAGACCAAAAGGACATGAAATTAATAGACATATCCATCTCAGGTCAACTTTACCTGAGGGAGTTGAAATGTAATGTTTTTATCGCGAAGTTAATAAAAAGTTGTCAGTTTGGATCACTAATGAAAAACGAAGTTCCAAGGTTAAAGTTGCTTCCTGGTATTAACTTTAAAGCGTGAATAATTTACCATGTTTACGTAAATGTAATTCAAACATGTAACTTGTCTGCATTTTTATTGATGATTGATTGAGTGATTGATTGATTGATGCATGCCAAACGTTCAGTGGCATATTTTCATGCATATTAAGGACGAAACAAATGCACAATACCATATGTAGCATCTGCTAGGTAGATCGACGGAGATGAAGGTGGGGATAAGGAAATTATGGATAGGGGCAGAACATTTGTTTTCCAACAACCCCTTTCAGATACCATAAGAGTGTTCAATCGTATAAGTAGCGTTCTTGCATTCGAGGCTTTTTGATTTTTCGTCCACAATTCATCAACCTGGCTGTATATTTATACATCCCACACAGCCTATCAGACGTTTTAATGTTATGACATTTATACTGACATATAAACCCTCATGTATCATACATATCGTGAAAATTGTAAATCATGTTTGTGGTATGGTTATATTTGTTATTCTGGTAACATATTTAAAAACAAAACATTTGACATCAAGAGTGATATAAAACATTGAGGTCAGTGCTCGGCTCAGGGATAATCTTTTCTTGCAATTCAAAACAAAAGGCGGAAGATACTAAAGGGATATACCAACTCGTAAGTCGAAGACAAACAGACAATGTCATGGTAACAAAAACGAAAATTACAAAAAAAAACAAACAACAGTTTACATGTATTTAACGCAACATTTAAAACTGTAAACTAAACACTGAACAACTTGAACCTCACTGAAAACCGGTCGATCTCAGTTGCTCCAGAAGGGTAAACAGATCCTGCTTTACACGTGGCTCCTTCGTTCTGTTTATGTCAGTATGAATTTCGGCGAAAGGTTGTCTGTGATGACAAAGCTTGTACATGGATAACTTTCATAAAGTTAACCCTGATAGTTTACAGATAGCCCCATCTCTTCTTGTCTTTCCTGTATCATATCACAAACCTTGACCATATGCATAAATATAGCATTTTGTTAAAACATCGTAAGTGTTTCGTTAATCCTCAAGGGTAATGGACATTGTCGAAAACTTAATCGATACTGACGTTTATACCTATGATTAGGACGACAGGTAACCATTTTGAGAATGAATATCGCAAGATGTACACTAATATAAGGCAACTATAAAACATTTATATAACCTAACTTACATCTAGAATACTGTAAAATATAAATATTTTGAATGAATTGTTACTGCATTGGCCCTTTTATTGGTGAGTATTGACCGATCTTCAAGTTATTAGAACCCTACACAAAATCAGGAACGTATAAATATATAGAAGATATGATACTTTTTCTAGGAGTACAGCTGGGATCGACGATAAACTAAGCATGCTTAGATATCAGTAATGGCAGAATAATTTTGTTAAGTGGATGTCTCCACTGTGCCGAATGGTTTATATTACTTCAATTCGCCAATTGTAAGTCCTCCACGGTATTCCGTTCAAATTCCATGAAATTTCCTACATGTTTCCTATATATTGGCAGGTTTTCGAGCAATAGGCTGCCGTGTACATGGAGTCATTATATTATACATTAATATAGGATACTGATTCATGTGATTTGGATAAATTTTGTCTGCTAACAAAAATAGTCATCATGAAAAAGCTTATTCATGACCTATTAGTCGCGTTAGCATAAACAGTTGGACGCCATGTCCATTTAAATGTATATATCATATATCACCTCAAAGGTTAAAAATAATTGAAAAATAAAAGATGTGAAACGAGATGAAGTCGTCGCGAATCTTCCCAATGATGAGAGTGAAGATGAAGACGCAGCATCAGACGAAGCCTCTGTCGATCCTCCTCCACCACTTGGATACGTCTCTAGGTATTTTGCTGATCGTAAGCATTTCTGATCTAATAACAAAACTGCCACATGACGCTTTTTGAATAATTATGTAACTATTAAATATACATTGGTATTTTAGATTTGAATGTTGTACTGTAATTGCTGGTAATATCTTTCAAATTATATGTGTAGTACTTCTCTTTGCAATAAATGTTTTATCGAATTCACACTTACATCAAATATTTATATATCATAAATTCCTGCATTTTAACACTGCGACATGTATTACAAACTTACTTGTTTGTCAAATAAACAAATAATAAAAAGATTAGTAAAGTTTTTTTTTCAAGTACGATATTGTTAAGTATCATGCATTGGCTTTTCCTCTTCACCCGCTTATCATCCAGAGACACCGTGATCAGTCGGATGTGTGAGTCATGCCTGCGATAAGTCAAGGACCGTTTGATAAAAACATTTATTAGTCCGGATATGCTGAATCGGATTGCCTACTTCCGGCAGTGTTGCGTATGCAAGATGTTTCATAGTTTCGTTAGGTGTGTAAAAGGTACATCATTTTATTTGTCAGATTGAATTTTCTCTATATACAAATTTGCAAAATATAATTGCAAAGAGACAACGTTTCACCAGAAACTAAATGACGTAGAAACTATGGGTCAACAAACGACTGTCAACAGTGGAAACCCATACTTAAAGGGCAATGACACGAGAAATGATAAACAATTCAAAAGAAAACTAACTACAACCTGATTTTTGTACAAAACAAATACACGAAAACAATATGATATACAGCAACAAAAACAACCACTGAATAAACTGCTCTTGACTTGGGACACACACATAAATGATAAGGCTGGGTTAAACATGTTTTTGGCGACCAACCTTTCCCTAACTTAGGACAGTAGATGATATAGCAAAGAGAAATACAAACACTGAGGTACATGAACAGAAAGAGACTTATCTTCCAATCTCCATGTATACATTTTTTTTCGTATGTGCAACGTGCAAAGTATTGAGAAAGTAAACACATTCGAGGTAAGGATCGCTCTATTTAAATTTTGCGGTGCATTTTCACTGATTTCTCCATTCATTTAGAACGATTGTAAAAGTTAAAAATCTCACAATCGAAAATAGTAATATGTGTATCTATATTCTACAATTTTACACAAATAACATATAAGTTAACAGAAATCCATACTTTTATCAGTCTGTAAGTTGTCCGTCACCATACTGTACATTAGATACTATTGAGTCCAACGTTTTGTCGGGATAATTAGACACAGTGTATAATTCACTGATATAGGTAAAAATATATATGAGAAATCATGTGTTGGATTGATAATTGTCAAATGATAGAGGTAAAGATGACCCCATATTAAGTAAAGTTATAGTTAATACTATTAAGGTAAGTTTTTTTCTATATAGCAGCTTAACATTCTATCAGTACACAATTCCAATATTTGCTATAGTTGAAAACAATGATAAATTTATATCATTATATATAGCCGATTACATATAAAATAAGAAAATGCTGGACAGATTTAAAACAAAAAAACCATCCAAGACTGTGAATCACAGAGTTTCTAAGCTTATTCAAGCATGTATGTACCTTACTGAAGACAATTCTGTTTACAGTTAAAGATACCTGATTAGAAAGAGTTAAACAATTCAAAATCGGGAACTTGAAATCTTCCGGAGAATGTTTCCGTTTGATAAATTATATATTGCTAGTGTAATCTAACAATTATTTTTAGATGTCTTATTCTGATTGTTTATCTAAATGTAATTTTGTTAATGTTAATTTTACTTATGTCTTTTATTAAAAATTATAGTCGAATTCAATGAAATTATTTTGTATACTTTTTACACAAGCACTAAGTAAATATTCAAGGATATGATGTTTTAGATATCTATCTCCCTTGTGTAGGTTTATTCTGTGAACTCTTTAAATGAATAAGCTTTGTGCCTCTGTATGAAAATTATGTATGTATAAATTCATAAATTTTACAACAAATAAGACTATATAAATTTTCAAAAGAGAGGCCAAAATTACCAAAGGGACATTCAAACTAATAAGTCGAAAACAAACTGACAACGGCAAGGCAGAAATCGAAAATGATTAAAAGACAAACAACAGTATACAAAACACAACATACAAAACTAAAGACTAAGCAAAGCCGACCCACCCAAACGCTGGGGCTCATTTTAAGGTTCTTCGGGAAGGAAAGCAGATCCTGTCCAAGATGTGACACCTTTATTAAATTCATTGAATTAAAATTCAGATATGAAGGTTTTCGAGTGGAAAATTGGCAGCTACCAAATACAGTACAGTATACAATGATACATGACATGTTGACATTTCATTCGGATTTGAACTCTGTAACAGGATTTTTTGAAAATCTTTTTACGATTTAGTAACATTGATTTGTATATATGTATCTATATATTGTACAGACTACTGTAAATAGTTAGAACTCCTATTTTCGCTTAATTTGTTTAGTAAAATGAGTATGCAAACCACCTCAATCTTGCCTCATTCATTTATCGTCATTTTGTGTCTAAAATCTAATAGTATTTTCGATGCGTCCCAGGTTTTAAACGTATGCTTTCTTTTGTGTAAACATTTACTATGTTTAATGATAGTATTTGTTAGATTTCATGTCAAATTTTAAAGACGTTGTTCTATACAATTGACGATCATTTCAAGAAATACCTCCTTTTCATTATCAATATCGATTGAGGTTGATGTTTACTAATTTTTGAAATTTAACTTCTTATAAACTGCAATTTCATACATAGATGGGTCCGTCTTTGAACCTAAATTCACAATATTAGTGACATTTTAAAATAATAAAGAAGCTTCTAGAATAAATTCGCATTTTAAACTATGTGCATGAATGCATTTGCCAATAGGAAAGTTTATGCTTACATAAGAATCAATGTTCACCAGACACAGTCAGCGATATTAACGCCCTAGGATTCCTGATTTCACTCTGAAGAGACAACAAAAACAAGATTGTTTCGCCCTCGATTTTCAATAAAACTTCCAAAATCGCCTCCTGATTTGTGAAAATTGCTAAATCAGAATGCAGATGCTTCTGATGTTCAACGAAATAAACATGTTACAACAATATATACCTCTGTCTTTCAGTTTAATCAAAACGTATTCCGTAAATATCAAACAGCAAGTTACATCTTTTGTATGCCCTACATACATGTAAATCTGCGTTTTCTTATCTCGAACCATTCGCTAGAAAAATGATGTTCAATTATACTTCTGTTACCATTTCTGGAACAAATTATTTGATGACTTGGAATCTTATGCACAAATATTGGTTGGCAATTCATTCCTATCTTACAATATGGTCTAGAACACAATAGAAAGAACGTTTACGAGTAACGTGGTCATCATTTTAAATCGTCAAAATATTTCAATGTTCATAACGCTTAGTGAAGTGATATAATTGAAAATGGTATGAATGCATTAAATGTCCTTTTATTCCAAGGTTAATATATGTGTTTACTTGATTTTTACTAAATAACTATTTTGGAAGATATGAAAATTCACATGTTACGACAGATTTTTAATGAGTATGATACAAATCCGTTACACAAATATGAGAACAGATACACATGTTCCTTTTGCAGTAAAGGTAAGACGTTTACACGGAACAAATACATACACATTAGTCAACCACGTCTGATTTGGTCATAATGTATATATTGTAGACACATGTAGCTAAATTGATATTTTGAGGCATATGCCAGAAATAATAGATTAATGTTTATCATAGGGATTAAAGTCATGTGAAGCATTAAGTATAACCCGACAACATGAGGTTGTATAAAGACAATTATTTGACTTGGGCATCTAGTAAAGCGAAAGATTATTCAGGTCCTCTTTTTAATCAAAACGAACAAAGATTCAATTAACATGGCTTTGTATAATGTTTACTTTATTCATAAGTTCAAGCTTATGTGACGTAGTACCAGCTTCCAGTTTTCCGTATCGATGTTATTTGTTGAGAGGAGTAGGTAAGTAAATACATTTTAACAGTAGATTAGTTAGGCATTATAAAGCTAATCTTCCTGAGGCCCTCAACCAATAATACAAAATTATATTTTGCAATTTACGCTAAATGCATTTTGTGACATAAAATGATTCAATGGTATGATGTTTTGCATATACATTTAATTTGCTCTATACTTTTCTTTTAAAGTATCAAAAGTTTCCACACATTATTATAATATGATGCCTCTATAATTGAAAACTTTATCCTTAGAATTGAATTGGGTCTCAGAACAAATAATTTTCAATTATTTAAGGATCTGTAAGATCATTTTATAGCCTAGCCGAGAAGTACAGACATCCCATAAATATAAAGGTTCATTAATATTCATACATTTAAACATTTAAACTCACTTGTAAAATTCAATTCTTCAAAAAAAAAAAAAAAAAGAGACAGCAGTTACCAAGGAACATCCAAAATTCATAAATCAAGGAAAAACTGGCAACACCATATACTTCATAGAAAATTGAAAGATTGAGTTACACGAACCCAACCAAAAGTGGGATGAACTCATGGGCAAAAGCGGTTCTGCACCACATGTTGAATCTGTCTTGTTACTCATGCAAATAAAAATCAGGTGATAAAACTTATTGGTAGATGTCAGAATCGAGAAAAGAGGACGGGATTGTGGATACATCAACTGGAACAAAGCCGTGGTCATCTGTGACACGGATCTTCCACAAAAGTCAACCAACTCGTGATGGCGTCCGTAGAACTTTCGAAGAGAGGACTTTATTTTCATCACTAGAAACCCTTGGTTTTTAGGTTCCTTGTAAGAGACAAGTCTTTATCAATAAACATTATAGGAAACGCAATCTCTTGGATATCGTATAAAATGGAAATATAGTTTTGAAATAGCTACAAAAATAAAGCATTATCTATTTCGAATTATTTGTGCTGCACGCTTTAGTTATTTATATAGTTTTTCACAATTCCAATCAGTTTGTTTCTCTCCATAGAGCAAAAGGAGTCCAAAAGTGGGGAAAATCTCATTAAAAATACAAGGCGTATAATGTTGTACGACCTACGAGCGTTTCGTCGACAAAATATTGATTAGTGACGCTCGATTCAAAAAAGTATTCGTATTCAAGGCTTTTAACTTATCATCAACAATTTATCGTACGTAACTGCATATGTATAAATCCTGCACAGCCAAACAGACGTTTTAATGTTATGACATTCATATTGACATATAAATCCTCTTGTCTCATACATATCGTGGTAATTGTGAATAATTTTGTGATATGATTATATTTGTTATTTGTTAATATATTTTCTGTTTTGTTCATACATTAAGAGTGAAGAGTGATATAAAACATTGAGATCAGTTCTAGTCTCTGGGAAACTTTGTCTTACACTTCATGAAGAAAGACGAAAGAAACTAAATGAATATTAAAACTCATAAGTCGAAGACAAACTGAAAATGCCATGACAAAAATAAACGAAATATGATGAAAAGAAACAACAGTCAACAAAACGTAACATATAAAATTGAAGACTGAACAACACGAAACCAACCAAAACTGGGGTCGATATCAGCTGCTCCGGAAGGGTAAACATATTCTACTCTACAGATTACCTCTGGGCCCCTTTCAGTGTAACTATTATCCATGTGCTCACTCTACATGTGGCTCCCTTCATGTTGTTCTTGTCAGTATGAACTCGATGGAAAGTCGAATTATGTGATGTCATAGCTTATAAATGGTTTTACTTCTTTATAAAGTTGACCCTGATAGTTCACAGGTAGCCCGAAACCTTTAATATTCCCTGAATTATATCACGAACTTTGAACATATGCATTGATATAGCATATTTTTAACAACAGTTAGTTGGTTGTAAGTCCTCGAGGGTATTATACATTTTCGAGGACTTATCAATACTGAAACGTATACCTATGCTTAGGACGACAGGTAACCTTTTATAAAAGGGATATCTCAAGGTGTACAATGATCTAAGGCATTTATAGAACATTTATCAAACTTGCATTTTAAGTAATAGTAAAGTGCAATGATAAGTTAATATTGAGATTAAAGACCTCTGAACAAAAAGGATGTTACGATCTTCGAGCCCGGAGGGCGAGGATTTTAACAGCCCTTTTGTGAGGAAGTCTTTAATTGTCAGTTTTAACTTATCATTGCTCTTTACTGTCTTACAAACCATTATAAATTGAAGAACATGTACAGAAAAAGCCACGTGCATATCTGTATTCCCCTGGCATGGACGAGTCTAAATCGGATTCAACTTATAAAATAGATAAACAGTACTCAGACTGATGTATACAAATATCAGTAACATATTTGCATCGAAAACGAACCAATTAAATGACAGTTACATGATTTAATATTAGATCATTAAAATGTAGCTCCAAATAAACGTCGTGGGGTTATTTTATAAAACTAAGGGGAAATTAAATTTTTCACTTCAAATTTTCAAAATAAATATTTTTATTTCATAAATAAACCCTATACAGACCTCATATTTACAACTGACCAATGAATTTCTTGCACAAGAACTTTTGTTATATATATTTGACGTCTTTTATCTGTCAAAATCAATAAATAGATTCTTAAAGACCAGACCATAATAAAACAGTAAGTAAATCTGTTTAAACATCGTGTTTATATACAATTTCCTACCAAACAAACCCATGTGTAATAATGCAAATGTTCATTTAGGTTTTAATTATGTACTTTGCTTATGCAAATGCGAAATTATTACAATCCTCTCTAGATTCTTTTATTGTTTTGTTTTAAAGAAATAAAACAAAAGCAATGCCTGTAAACTTCGATAGGTTAAATCGTACTTAAACAATTTAAATGCAAAATCTTCAGGACCAAGTACTGTAGGTTGACTCAGGGCCACTTTCTATGAAATGAGTGGTACATGTAGCGATCAACCACATGAACTGGTCTATTTTTCGAGATTAAAATATATATCGGATATGATAAAACAAAGATAACCATGCATCTTGGAAGATTACAAAAGTCGAGAAATTATCAATGTTTTCATCAACTCTTTATATTAAATAGATATAAGAAGATGTGGTATGAGTGCCATTGACTTAGGACAGTGCAAACAAATGCAGCGGGTTTAAACGTTTTAATAGGCGCCAACCTTCATCCTTACCTGAAACAATAGTGTAACATCACAACATAGAAAGACACACTATAAAATATCAATTGAAATGGCTTAACTCAATCAAAAGACAATGTATATTTTAAACGATTGCCTGCACATTATATCTAGGTTGGGAAAAGCTAAAATATATAATAAGGATGTTGAGTAAGTTAAAAGTTTCTGAATCTAACTAATTTTGATATTTTCACTAATGCAATTAAAATTACAACCGAAAATAAAAAAAAACATTTTTCTCCATGAAATAGCGTACATTTGTATTCATATTAGCTACAGGTGTATTTTTGTCAAAAATATAGGAAATGGGTATGTTTTTCTGTTATTCCAAATAAACAAAAAGGTGGGGTACTGGATGTCTCAGCTGCTCATTCCTATATTTCTACCAAAATGATTGAAGTGCCTCCACCACCCGGCGAGATATTCTGCCAAATTAATCATAATTCTAAAACAAAATGAACTACATGAAAATTACTTTTCTATTTTAGTCATCCATCGTTTACTTTCTAAGTCATGATTTAGCGACATCTCTTAAAATAATGTCTTACCTTTCCTAGTTTTATAATTGCTCGACAAATTCATAAACAATAAATTGTAATTTTTTAAATATTTTAGAGAAACCCCATAGTAAAAAAAAATAATAATTAAGCAGCTGTATCGACGCAGTGCTGTTGAAAAGAAAACAACACTTTATAAATTGCTACCGAGTCCAAACTTTTTGTCGGGATAGTTAAGACACAGTGTAAAAGTGAATTAACAAAATACTGAACTCAAGGAAAATTCAAAACGGAAAGTCCGTAATCAAATGGCAAAATCAAAAGCTCAAACACATCAAACGAATGGATAACAACTGTCATATTCCTGACTTGGTACAGGCATTTTCTTATGTACAAAATGGTGGATTTACCCTGGTGTTATAGCTAGCTAAACATCTCACTTGTATGACAGATGCATAACATTCCATTATATTGACAACGATGTGTGAACAAAACAAACATACAAAATAGGTAAAATGTCAAAATAGGGTACAGCAGTCAACATTGTGTTATAATCTTAATCACTATAAAAATAAACAAATATGTAAAGAAACACAAAAAAGGCATATACACAAAGCACATAAGCAAAATGAAAGACAAGAATACACATAAAAGTACCATAGCACAATAACACAATGACGGGATGTATAAGTACAGAGCCACGTCAAATGGATATCACCAACAATAGACTAAACAGTACAAGTTATATCCATAAAGACAAAGAAAAGAATACTATAACACGTTATTAAGATGATAGACTACGTCAGTACCCAGAATCTAAACTTCAGGACCATCGTTTATTATTTGTGAAGTTGATACGGAATATTTATCAACAAGGTCTTGGTATCTTCCGATGAACTTTTTATAAAAAGGACGAGACGTTCTTTGACATACCCTGGTTCATCAACTTTCTACTCAGACAATGGTGACGTTTTATAAAGTCTGAGTAGCAGCTGCAAGCTCTTGAATACCGAATCAGTTGGGAAATATATATCTCATATGCAGGTGAAGTTGGTATATTGCTACTAAGGTGGGGAAATTGGTAATTTCAAAATCAAAATCGTCTCGTTTGTCATAAAATGCACTGATATTGGGGAAAATATATGTAACAGATCATGTGTCGGACTGATAAATGTCAAGTGATAAAGGTAAAATGGCCCCATACTAAGTCCAAGATTATAATTCATACTATGTAGGTAAGTTTTTTCTTTATAACAGGTTGACATTCTATTCGTACATAATTCAAATGTTTCCTGGTCATTGAAGGCAAAATATATGTATATGCATATCACAGAAAATCATTTTGTGTGCAGCGCAAATTAATTGAATAAAAGTTTATCAATTTAAAGCAAAAGTAGAAACAATTCGAAATCTTCCGAGAATGTTGATGTACAATTTATGTTTATATATCTTTTCTGGTGGTATATTATGTGGGTCATTTTCAAAAAAATGTCGAATTTTGTAAATTTTGAAATTGATTTAAAGTTACTTATTCAAACAACCCTCGTCATAAGCAAATCAAAACAAACAGTACTTATAGAACAACATGTACAAAGATGCAATCTTGATAATGTCATACAAGAATATATTGAAACATTTTTGATAGGTGGTGCAATATTTTGTCTCTCCTGTTACCATGTTCAAAAGAAATTTCGGGTTAATTAGAAAAGGTTTCGATAAAAATTTAAGCTTGTTTTTCGTAGTCAATAAGATGGTTTTCAAGAGTAAAAACTTCTATATATATATTCATTCTGTGAAATAATAGGTTTTTTTTGCCAATTTTCCATGTTGTACTGAAAACTGCCTCTTAAAATTGGTTTTCAAAGGTTATAAGAATAACCACCAGTAATACAAGTCTAAGATAGCAATTCATAATGTTCAGCATTTTTTCTCTCTTTCAAATAAACCCAACATCAAGTAAATCCCTCGCATGTTGGTTTACTTTTGTCTTTATTTTATTGGTAACAGGAACGTACGTTAATGATATATTACTATATTAAGTTCTATCCTGTTACCTTTTGTCTATCCTGTTACTGATAGCAGTATTTCACCTGCAAATGCTAAATTGCGAAGATTAAGACGTTATAACCTTTAGATGAGTTCAAACAACAAAACATTTCATTATGTGTGCAACTATATGTTATTACAAACTTTTTAAAGACATTTCTGTCTATTATTGTCTATCCTGTTACTGTAACCATAGCAACCATAGTAACAGGATAGACATAACAGGATAGACAAATTTATTCATTCTTGAATGCTGTTGTGAAATAACAACTCCCTTTGATGAAGTGATAATATTATTCTGTTGTGATTTTGATTTCCAACACGTTATTGCACTTTTACAAGTATAATATTGGTGTAATTAATCAATATGTTGGTAACAGCCTAGACATGACAAAAAGTACCCACTATTTTTTTTACTAAATGTCTTGAAATTTCTTTTGTATACACTGTTGTACGAGAAACGTGCTGTGTTAAATGTTTAGGTTACCTTGCGCTTTTGAAATCAACACTGACTGGTTCAATATTCATAGGAGAACAATTTAACGGCTGATTTAAGTAGCTGTAACAGGATGGACATGAACTTCATGTACGCTGATTGAATTTAGTTTGTAGAAAAATGTTACATATAATAATAAAGAAGCTACGATTTTTCGTTAGAGTTATTATTAATGTTCCAAAAAGTCCCTTTGCAGATATCAAAGCGATCAGAAAATAGGAAAACAATCATTTGAAATGTGCTTCTCTGACACTGTACGCACATAAATTACGCAAAAATCTGACTTAAATATATTTTAATCTTATCAAAATAGATCTAAATCGTGTTTATTATTAATGTTCTGACTCATAAATCCTACAAACTTTCATTTAAACACTTACAACTGTATTTTCCATTAGAAATAAAAAAATTAGCATGGGTGTACTGAAAATTCGACATTTTTGAAAATGACCCATGTAATTTTGATTATTTCATGACAATTCACATCCTAAATTTTACAGTAATATTGTACTAAAGCGCCGCAATCACTATGTGATCCGTGTAAACTCATCGAACCTTTAAACAAACTTATTAGTAAAGGTTATCTTACCAATGTTGTAATTAGATCTTTGAATATAGTTAACATTGGCACAAATATCGATTTTGTCATCAGCAAATTAAAACATAATTAAATTTGTATTCTTTTCAAAGGTTTTTGGCCGGGATGTATAAATACACATCCACGTTCATTTTCTATATAGAGATTACTCTATCTATATATTACATTATGCATATTTATTAACAGGTTAACTCCTAACTATCCTACTGCCTGTCGATACTTTTATTTTGGCAGTGCACAAGTCATGTCTTCTTTGACTGTCCATGACGATAAAACACTAAATCCCTGGGCTGTGTTTTAGTTGATTTTAGTCTCTGACGCATGATTTTTATTATTAATTGTTTTGGCTTTACCTAGCTTTCAGTAACTGCGAGTACTCTTAAATCTTACTTTCGTGTTAATTTGACCTGTTGATACAATTTGTAGTGTATTTTTGTTATTTAATGTTTACTTATTCAATGATATATCTAGTGTTTAGTATGACGATAAATTTTCACAGCAGTTCTCGTACTAGGAACAACAAAATATTTATTTTGTAAAAATATTTCCGTACTCCATGTATACCTTACAACAAAATTATTTTATTTACCTGTGTACGTTATTTTATTTGGCGGCATTTTGTCCAGGTTATGGTTGTCTTTCTGATATTGTTAAACATCTAACCCCCTTGTTTTATTAATTTTGTATTTACATTGTGTCATAGATCAAATTTATTCGTTCAGTGTATGTTCACCTGTTTTTGTTAATATGTCTTTTGATTGAGTTAAGCCATTTCAATTGATATTTTATAGTGTGTCTTTCTATGTTGTGATGTTACACTATTGTTTCAGGTAGGGTGAAGGTTGGCGCCTATTAAAATGTTTAAACCCGCTGCATTTGTTTGCACCTGTCCTAAGTCAGGAACCTGATGTTCAGTGGTTGTCGTTTGTTGATGTGGTTCATAAGTGTTTCTCGTTTCTCGTTTTTTATATAGATTAGACCGTTGGTTTTCCTGTTTGAATGGTTTTACACTAGTCATTTTGGGGCTCTTTATAGCTTGTTGTTCGGTGTGAGCCAAGGCTCCGTGTTGAAGGCCGTACTTTGACCTATAATGGTTTACTTTTACAAATTGTGACTTGGATTGAGAGTTGTCTCATTGGCACTCATATCACATCTTCTTATATCCGCCAAAATTATCTTGTTCCTTTCTATTTTTATCTACGTATATACAACTACGTAAAATAAGTTTTCTACTTGAATGTAACTGAGGTAAACTATCTAATCCTTGCTTCGAAATCATCACAACTGGCTGGCGTTTAGTGTACAAGTACATGCATTGAAAATTGTTTCTTTTGGAGTTTTGTAATTTGGATAGATACGATTTAGTATGTTAAAAATAAAATATGAGTCAAATCGTTGAACACCAATTTGACAGCTTATGCCTCATTAAAAACACTGGACTCACAGTTTACACACAGATTAATAAATAATCTTAAATATAATATGATGATTACCAAATTTGTAAGCTTTCATTATGATTTTGCTATTGTGTAATCAAACGTGCATAACATTTCTGTTAATTACCTCCTAATAAGTTGTGATATTACTGCCTCATGAGATTGATGGCTAATATGTGCAGTTGCTGGATGTCGTGTACCCGCATCGTTTGAAAAAGAGTTGTTTAAAAGGTGTTACCAATTAAAAACAAAATAAGTTTTCTCAACACTTACCAAAACTGGTGGGAGCAAATTTCCTAAATACCTTGTTGGATATTAATCAACATTCTACAGATTTTCCTAGATTGCTAAGTGAGCTTTTCACTGCATCCGTCGTCGTCGTCGTCGTCGTCCCTTAACATTTACAAAAGTCTTCTCCTCTGAAGTTACTGGGCCAAATGTAATCAAATTTGGTCAAAATCATCATTGGGGTATCTTGTTTAAAATGTGTCCGATGACCTCGACTACCAAACCAACATGATCGACGTGTATAATAATATAATAAAGGAGTAAAATGCAAGTATTGTCTAGTATCATGAAAACTATCAATAGAGGAAATCTGACAGAACAAAATGTTTAGAATTTTAATATCTACATTTTGCCTATTTACATCAAAACCGTCAGACGTCTTATTAAAGGAATTATTGCCCTTTAATGACCAATTTTACCATTTTGAATTCCTCGTTTTGCCTAATTTCTTGTAACTGATAGTATATAGGAAAAACGTATGTATCAATAAAAATCAGCAAGACACGATATCTTAAAAAATCAATATGGCTGAAATCCAGAGTCGACTCCTTATAGGAGTTATTGACCATAAAGAAGAGTTTTAGTACTTCTTTTTGTTTTATTGATTATTATTTTCAACTATAATAGCATGAATAAATAGAAACTTAAAAATAATAAAATGATCAGCAAGACAAGACCGGAAATACGTCAGCATATATAAAATTGTCAGTTGTCTTCTTATAGGAGTTTTGCCTTACACATGTACATGACGTTTTTCACCCTTTTAAGCAATTGGAAAACAGAAAATGAAAGACCAGCAAAATCAAGATTTTAGTCATGAACTATATTCCAGTCTACAATGTTGGAGTGTGTCAATTGTAGAAGATGCGCATAGACCTAGGAGAGCAACACATGCTCTTTAGAGCCTCTAGTTTATCATGCCATGACATCCACAGAAAATGTTTTTATGGTTTCAATTGGAAAACTTTAGTTGATTACAGTGAATGTGTGTACTTGTTAAATTGTTTTAGTTCTGCGCTTCGTCTAATATTAATGAACTCCTCGATTTACATTGATTATAAATTGAATGTATTATGATCCATAAACAGTCTGTTCAAAACAATGAACTACATGTATGAGGATTCAGAACTTAATTTTTTTATATTACATTTTATTACATGAGAAGTAATGGTATTACAACTTAAACCATGCTGTAACATAGTTTAATCACAATATCTGGACATATGGTATTGAATTACAGTTGGACAGTGGTAGCAGTTATTGATAGTGCTGCGTGCTTAGCATAGATGATTTGACTATTCCTTTAGAATAAAACATTCTGAGAAGATACATATCATGAGAAAAATCGTATGGCAACTTATTTGCTCCAAACGGAGCGAGACCGGATGTAACCACATGATACGCGTCTTCTGTTATGCATGCATAACCAGATAAGATAATCCAGTATTGTTACGATTGGGAATATAACACGATTTATTAATTTACAGACCAAGCTAGAATTCAAATCAATTTCCTAGTAAGTACGTTTACATTCACAACCAAGTTGGATACTAGCACCTACTATATAAATGCACATACATTCAATGTATTTCTATGTATGACCCATAGACCCTCTTGCTCCGCACACTTGCAAATGCATTTAACATTATAGATACAAATATACTTATTTTTACAATTAAGGCTCCTTTTGGCCTTATTATAACTTGGATGTCTTAAGTGAAAACAGGCCCAAATATGTGTTTATATAAATGAACATGTGGTTTTTCTTAAGTTATGAACAGAAAGCGCTTTACTTTAAACCTGAATGGTTTATTTTGGGTTTTTTTCCTTCTTTGTGAATGACAATGGAAGTGCTACTTGTATATACATATAATTATAATACATATTATTTTAAGTTGGGTTTCTTTAAAAGAGTTTGAGGAAAAAAGAAGTGGTGGACAATTACATCCAAAAGATTACGTTTTATTAGCATTTCTCACACTTCAATCAATTATTATAATTAGTAAATCAATGGATAAAGAAATTTTATTTTCTGGTGATAAATAAAAAAGATGTGGCATGATTGCCAATGAGACAACTATCTACCAGAGACCAAATGACGCAGGTGTAAGCATTTATATGTCACCGTTTAGTTTTCAACGACGAGCAAAACTTAAAAGTCTTATCTGGTCACGCATTGTTTCCACGATAAAATAACACATTGCCTGATCTTTGAAGATCAGTTTTAATTAAAATCAGCAAAATCCGTCTTTTACAAAACATAGTCAAAATATAGTATGATTTATTGGAATGTGACCATCGTAGAATTAAATCGTGTTTTTATTTAATATTTCACACAAGGTTATGTGTCGCAGTTTATGTTTCATAAAAAGTACAGCATTTCTCTACCTCATGTCCCAGTATTTTTGAGGAAGTTGAACTATTTCGACAGATATCTTTTCTTTTATGCTTTGCTGCCTGTTGATGATACAACGGATATTTTCACAGATTTTGCAGTTTTGCAGATGACTTGTATATAACTGCTTTCACGGTCCGACACCATATCTTTCAAGATCTGATCTCAATGCTTGACCAACGTTACTTATTCTTTCACTTTCAGATAAACCGAAAGATAACAGTGATTTTGTCTTGTAGTTTTACGTCAAACACTCGTCGATTTGAGCATAATATGTTGCATCTTTGTATACTAACATTCAAGAAATAAATTTTGCTGCTCCGTGAATGTGGTCCAGCGACGGTTTGGTTCCGTGCAGGGCCAAACCAAGACTTCCACATTGGTGTTAGCTGCTTTTCTGCTAAACAAACACAAAATTTAATTTAGATGTACGACTCAGCACTGGTCCGCCCAGAATCGAAATAATTTGTCTTGCTTGAAGGTATTCAGTTAATATAATGGAAGATTTCAAAAGTAAAAAAAAAAAAAAACGAATATAATAAACAGCAACTAAGGACAACCAATGAATTATAGGCTTCATAACGGTACAACATAAGAAAAAATATAACAATCAGTTCAAAAGGGCTTAAATCATCAGATCGATACATAGTGATGAAAAAAACAACTAACAAAATCACTAGACACAAAATACCGATATGGGTTTACTCGCAGTTCGTTCAAATCCAATAACAACACGTCTTGTTGAGTAAAAATATATATAACACTTATCTATTCAAAAGTTTCAAATTTCTTTTTTTTTTATTTTTGATGAAAGTTTTAAAATATCAAAATTCCTATTTTTATTCTTTCTTGAACGTACAGTTTTGATCATTTCGCTTTTGAAAGTTTGAATTTTTGATTTGTGATTAAAATATAGGAAAGGAGGAAAGGACTAAAATGTGGATACCTGTTACAAGTGCGAAACGGAATAAGAATGGAAGGACACGAAAACAAATCAAAACGAAAACAATATTTTCTGAAAAACTAAATATAATGAAAATTATAAAACAAGATGCTAACTTGTGACCTACCGAATTACTTATTACCGGGTTTGTAATAACATGAACAACACAACGAGTGCCACATGTAGAGCAGGATCTGCTTACCCTTCCGAAGTACCTGAGATCACCCCAGTTTTTGGTGGGGTTCGTGTTGCTCAGTCTTTAGTTTTCTATGTTGTGTTTTGTGTACTACTGTTTGTCTATTCGCCCTCTTTGTTTGATCTACAGGGTGAGAAAGAGAAATAATTTTCTTTAAATCTACAAAATAATTAGTAAGACCTGATTTTGACACACTTTGATTCTCTAACTAAATGAACAATATGCAGAAATTACTTGTCGACTTTGTGATTACTGATATTTTAAGTAGCGATTTTTGAAATAAGGGATAGTTCCGTATTTGTTATTTGAACTTTTGTAAGTTATCGTGCGACAATCAACTTTGAGCAAAATACAAGTACGCAGCCACGTCTAGTCAGAATGGGGCGTGTAGAGAGTGCCACGCTCTCTTCACGTTACGAACCGTAACAACTTTCTGAGTGGTTCGTTGATTGCAAAGTTTCTGTCCATATCCAATATACCCTCATTTTCCAGTGACGATCTAAATTTGTTGACCTTCATCCTGAACGGACTCTATTACAGGACCTACCTATTGTAATTATTGTTAATTTGTTATCGTCCTGGACATGCATGAAATATTTGCCACTGGCAACCAACAATCAATCATTTAAAATAGGCCGTTTATATATAAATTATAAAGAAACTCAGGTTTCAACTCCCTCGGTAAAGTTTCCTTAGATGGATTTTGCTATTTTAATGTCCCTTTTGGCAATACACCTCTTCAATTGTTTTCTTATCCCTAGTTTTAAAACTCTTGAGTTCGCCTCTGTTATATGTATCAATCATTTTTTATTGACTGTAAATACAAAGTTAGCATGAGATTGAATTGAAAAGACTATGAATCCCTATACTCGGTGCTAAAGACCGTTTTGAAAAGCACCAGAGATTTCTTGTATATCGTAATACTGCAAGGTTATTGTAAAATATTTTCAGTACAGAAAATTAACATTAAATCGAAAAGGTTAAATTTGATCAATATTGAAATATATTTTGTGACTTCATGGGAATATATAATATTGTTCTTCACTATAGATAACAGTTGAAATCTAGAAAAAGTTTTTGCCTTCTTTCGTATTCACATGGTTTCTTTAAAAAAAAAAAAAAAAAACCGGCCCATTTGTTAAAAAACTAGGACGTTTTAAAATTTGCTCTCGAAAAGCCAGGGCAATGTAAAATGCTGAATTTTAAGTGGATTTCAAGGACATAGTTTTGCCTTAAATATGTATAGTATTCAGAATAAGATGGACAGTCATGAATTAAACCATTATACTTGCAGAAATAGCCAGGGGGACAAAACAAAAGAAAACAAGAGCAAACGAAACGAAACAAAACGAAATGAACATGTTTAATTATCAATCAAGGGTAAAAATAAAACAAGAGGCAGACGGGCATCAAAACCGAGAAAATTGAATAATACAAATAAATATTTCTGAAGAGCAGAGACTGAATTTAAAAAAGAAAGAAAGACTTTGATTATGGTCATTCTTGTGTAGGAATAAAAGATCAAAAGAGTTGAATCATTTTAATTGCAAAACAATATTTAAGGAAGAGGCTTTATTTCTTTAAACAAATCGGACATCACATGATATATCAGTATCCTGAAATTTTTAAGGTAACTATTTAAAAAAAATCATAATTCCCCGAACCTATTTCAAACTCCATCAAACAGGTTGACCATACCTACAATAAAAATCTCCAACAGTAGCTAAGAATTTCAGATAATTTATTTAGAACTATTTGGTTATCACAATTAATCAAAAGATAACAGCAAATTTCGAATTTATTGGTCGTAATGGATAAAAGGAATTCTAGATTGGAAAGTCTACTCCCATTTAACAATTGTGTTGTGTTCTACACTTTTGCCTAAACGTCACTTGCTTGATAAAGCGCCCATCAATTTAGGAGAACAGTGAAAACTGACCACAGTAAGTCGAATAATGTGGTAAGATTGAGTATGTAAATATGTATGTTAAGCCATACTGATTCAATCAAAATGGTTAAATAAAGTTGAATTCCTCAAATTTGAAGTCAGATTTTTATTTTGCTTTTCGGCTTCTTACTATCTGCATCCATATCGGCTGATAGAATCATTGAACGTACATTTTGAACGATCATCTTTAGTCTTTTATCGATTTTATGACGATCATATATATAGCAGTTTATTGATTAATTTCAAGTCCAAGTATTGGTACGGTAGCTGAAATACCGAATCAGTGGTGTCGCAATGAACGTAGCCTCAAATGTGGGAGGTTGTGGATTGGATTTGTTTTTATATAAGTTCTGCTTTACACTGTTTATCCGCTATACATGCTGTCTTTAAGATTTAGACCAATTATTAGAAGCTTGGAGCCTGGATAATGTCAAGAGGTAGACCATTTATATCAAACTCAGCGTGATAGTCTTCTGAAACTTAAATGAATTCATACCACTATATAAATAACACATAGTTGAGAGGGTGATAGAGCAGATTGTTACCCCAAGAAAACATTGCCAACTGAGGCGAATCCAAGGTTGACAATGTCTTTTCGAGGGTAACAATCTGATGTATCGTCCTCTCAGATATGTGTTATTTAATTTATTATACTGAATGTTCTGTTATTACTGTCGATTAAATTTCAAATTCAAAGTAATAAACTATGACGTCTTGTACATAACAACTATCCGTATTTAATAAAGCGCACACTTGATCAAGCGTCTCCGTGAAGGGTAATAGAGTATTTGCCATAGGATAGAGTCGTATTTAATAAAGCTCACACTTGATGAAGCGTCTCCGTGAAGGGTAATAGAGTATTCGCCATAGGATAGAGTCGTATTTAATAAAGCGCACACTTGATCAAGCGTCTCCATTAAGGGTAATAGAGTAAATTAACACCCTCGTATTAGCCAATCAAAATATGGCATTTTAACGTGAAGTATAATAAATAAACATATCACATAAACATTTCAGTCTGAATATCCATGTAAAGTTGCCGCTGAACATAAAGCGCCATTCTATTCACATGAGCTGTGGGCATTTTGATTAATGCGTGCCCTTAGTTTTAATTACATGAGCAACACCATACAATGTTAATGATAATGAAATATTTGTTTGTGTTGTCATTAGTTTGTGTATGTGATGGTTTCTCTCTCTTGGAGAGGCTTGCAGATACATAGCCTGTTACCCAGTCCAATTTAATATATTTTGAAAATGAAAACACATTGTAAAACAAAACCGAATTTTAAATGATATCATGTTTTATAAGTTAACATCACCGATACATATTTGAGAAAGTTGAAGTGACCAATTTTAATGGTAAATTATTTTGGTTGATTTTTGTCATATATACTTTTCCTTTATTGATTTAGCATAATTTTGATCGTTGGTTGTCTTATTTTATTATGTCATGTAAAACTATAGGCAAAGTGACGTCCGGCTGAGATATTGTATTTTCGAGTGATATTAAATGCAATCAGATCAATTAACTGCTATTTCGCAAGTATAATGATTTATTCCTGACTGTTCATCTTATTCTGAATGCTATAAATATTTAAGGCAAAAACTATTTCCTTGAATTTAACTTAAAATTTAGTGTTTTGCATTGCCCTGGTTTTTCGAACGCAAATTTTAAAACGTCCTAGTTTTTAACAAATGGGCCGGGTTTTTTAAAGAAAAATGTGAATACAAAAGCAGGCATTCTTTGCATTAAAACTTTTTTCTAGATTTCAACTGTTATCTATAGTGAAGAACAATACTATATATTCCCATGAAGTCACTAAATATATTTCAATATTGATCAAATTTAACCTTTTTCGATTTAATGTTAATTTTCCGTACTGAAATATTTTACAATAACCTTGCAGTATTACGATATATAAGAAATCTCTGGGTGCTTTTTAAAACGGTCTTTACCGGCAGATAAAGCAGCAAATAATGTAGTGGTGGTGTGACGCATATACTACACGGAAGTTCTCCAAAACGAAATTACAAATTCATCTACATTCAGGTCCGTACGCTCCACAGAGAGTCAAATTGTAAACAAGCATATCACTGCCACTACCCAGCTTAAAGCCTCTTCCGAACATTTGAAAGTCCCTACTATGTACTGGTTACCTAAATTGCACAAAAACCATTTAAATTCCGTTTCATCTCCGCATCTAGTAAGTGTTCTACTACCAATCTATCAGTTCTTCTAACTACCTCCTTACTACTATCAAAGAACTTGTTATTAACTTTTGTAATAAAGCTTATGAAAATAATGGTATTAATTATTTTGGAGTGTTAAAAATTCTTTAGAGGTTTTAGATAAAATACATGCTTTTGATGGTCCTTTTAATTCTGTTGACAGTTATGATTTTTCTACTCTCTATACTACACTTCCACACAATCTTATCAAGAAAAGGTTTTCATATTTAATTAAATGGTCTTTTGAAAAATCTCATTACAAATTTATTTGCTGTAACTCGTTTAAAGCCTTTTCTGTAACGAAAAGGAAAGTATGCTAGATACACTTACTGGAAATGTGAAGATATGATTGAAGCTTTAAATTTTCTCCTGGACAACATATATGTACGTTTCGGCGATAAAGTGTATCGACAGGTAGTAGGTATTCCTATGGGCACTAACTGCGCCCCTTTAATAGCAGATTTATTCCTGTATTGCTATGAATCTCAGTTTATGACCAAACTCAGTAAAGACACGTCATTGTTACATTTGGTTGATACATTCAACAATACCTTCCGTTATCTAGATGATATTTTTCGTTAAATAATCCAGAGTTCTCTAAATATACTACCGAAATTTACCCAATAGAACTTACTTTAACTAAATCTAACATAAACAGCAGTAGTTGTCCTTTTCTGGACTTGGACATTTCAATCTCTAAAGGAAAACTCCATACGAAAATTTACGACAAAAGAGACGATTTTCATTCCCTATTGTTAATTTTCCTTTTTAGACGGCGATGTTCCTTTGGCTCCATCATACGGTGTGTATATATCCCAACTCGTTCGTTATGCCCGTGTGTGTAGTGATGTCATAGATTTTAACGAACGTAATCAATGCATCACTAGTAAATTATTAAGTCAGGGATTTCGTTACCATAAATTACGTAAAACTTTTACTAAGTTCTTTCATAGATACAAAGATTTGATTAGTAAATTTGGCTGTACCTGTAGAAAACTGATTAAAAACGGTATTTCACATCCTAAATTTTACGGTAATATTGTACTTAAAGCGCGGAAATCACTATATGATCCGTGTAGACTCATCGAACCTTTAAATAAACTTATTAGTTCAGGTTATCTTACCAATGTTGTAATTAGATCTTTGAATATAGTTTACATTGGCACTAATATCGATTTTGTCATCAGCAAATTAAAACATAACTAAATTTGTATTCTTTTCAAACGGGATGTTTAAAGACACACCCACGTTCATTTTGATCTATAAAGAGGTTAAACTCCTAACTATCCTACTGTCTGTCGATACATTTATTTTTGGCATTTCACTAGTCATGTCTTCTTTGACTGTCCATGACGTTAATATACTAAATCCCTGGGATGTGTTTTAGTTGATTTTAGTCTCTGATGCATGATTTTTATTATTAATTGTTTTGGCTTTTAACTAGCTGTCAGTAACTGCGAGTACTCTCAAATCGTACTTTCTTGTTTATTTGACCTGTTGATACTAATTGTAATGCTTTTTGTTATTTAATGTTATTCAGGGTTATATCTGGTCTATATACCAGCTTTGATAAGTGTTTGGTACTAATATAAATTTCCACTTCGTACTATGAACATCAAAATTATTTATTTTGTTAAAATATTTCCTTTCTCTATTGTAACTGTATACGTATACCTAACAACAAAATTATTTTATTTACCTGTGTTTAAAGTTATTGCAAATGGCTGATATTTTTGTTCGAGCATATTGTTTTTCTTAAATTGTTTAACATTTCATACCGATATAACATGTTACTTTTATTATTCTTCCTTAGTTTATTTATTTTGAATTTACATTGTATCATAGGTTAAATTTATTTGTTCAGTGTATGTTCAATGGTGTTAATATGTCCTTTGATTGAGTTAAGCTATTTCAGTTGATATTTTATAGTGTGTTTTCTATGTTGTGATGTTACACTATTGTTTCAGAAAAAGGGTGAAGGTTTGGTACCATTAAAACGTTTAAACCCGCTGCATTTGTTTGCACCTGTCCTAAGTCAGGAATCTGATGTTCAGTAGTTGTCGTTTGTTGATGTGGTTCATAAGTGTTTCTCGTTTCTCGTTTTATATAGATTAGACCGTTGGTTTTCCCGTTTGAATGGTTTTACACTAGTAATTTTGGGGCCCTTTATAGCTTACTGTTCGGTGTGAGCCTAGGCTCCGTGTTGAAGACCGTACTTTGACCTATAATGGTTTACATTTATAAATTTTGACTTGGATGGAGAGTTGTCTCATTGGCACTCATACCACATCTTCTTATATCTATTTAGCACCGAGTACAGGGATTCATAGTCTTTTCAATTAATTCAATTTCATGCTAACTTTGTATTTACAGTCAATAATAAAATGATTGATACATATTACAGAGGCGAACTCATGAGTTTTAAAACTAGGGATAAGAAAACTTAGGAATAGCGGTGAAAATCAGAAAAAATAATATAAATCAAATTTTCTACTAAAAGACAACTCCCCGCAATAGATTAGATTACAGTAACAAAACCTTAATCCGCCCATGTACTATTTCCCGTTGACAGTAACATTTGAAGTGAATGGAATATCCAATAAAGATTTAAACAACACTTGACTGCATACGTCCGAAGCGCTTTTCTGTATTTACCTACATCCGGAACGCTCAAAGCAGAATATTTGGAAGCCAAGTAACTTTAAATATAAGAACCGAAACAATTGAAGAGGTGTATGGCCAAAGGGACATTAAAATAGCAAAATTCATCTAAGGAAACTTTGCCCGAGGGAGTTGAAACTGAGTTTTTTAATTTATATATAAACGGCCTATTTTAAATGATTGATTGTTGGTTGCAAATTACAAATTAACAATAAATACAATAACAATTTAATTAACAATAAGTCCGTTCAGGATGAAGGTGGGCAAATATGATCGCCACTGGAAAATGAGGGTATATTGGATAGGGACAAAACTTTGCAATCAACGAACCACTCAAAGAGTTGTTGTTACGGTCCGTAACGTGCAGAGAGCGTGAAACGCTCTCTAAACACTCCATTCTGACTGGACGTGGCTGCGTACTTGTATTTTGCTCAAAGTTGATTGTCGCACGATAACTTACAAAAGTGTAAATAACAAATACGGAACTATCCCTTTTATACGCTGTCTAAAAATAGCAGTAATCACAAAGTCGACAAGTAATTTCTGTATATTGTTCATTTAGTTAGAGAATCAAAGTGTGTCAACATCAGGTCTTACTAATTTTTTTTAGACTTAAAGAAACATATTTCTCTTTTCACCCTGTAGATAAAACAAAAAGGGACGAAAGATAACAGAGGGCATTCAAACTCATATGTCGAAAATAAACAGACAACGCCATGGCTAAAAAGAAAAGACCAATAGACTAACAATAGTACTCAAAACACAACATAGAAAACTAAAGACTGAGCAACACGAATCCCACCAAAACTGGGGATGATCTCAGGTGCTTCGGAAGGGTAAGCAGATCCTGCTCCGCACGTGGCACCCGTCGAATTGCTCATGTTATTACAAACCCGGTAATAAGCAATTCGGTAGGTCACAAGTTAGCCTCTTGTTTTATAATTTTATTATATTTAGTTTTTTCAGAAAATATTGTTTTCCTTTTGATTTGTTTTGGTAAATTTCATTTCGTTTCCTTCCATTCTTATTCCGTTTCGCACTTGTAACAGGTATCCACATTTTAGTCCTTTCCCCTTTCCTATATTTTAATCAAAAATAAAAAATTCAAACTTTCAAAAAGCGAAATGATCAAAACTGTACGTTCAGTTTAGTATTTTTAAAGTTTGCTTAAATATCTAAACTATTAAATTTTAAAACGAAGTTTATAATTTTAAAATTTTCATTATTTGGTGAAATTTTCAAAATTTAAAAAAAAAATTGGAATTTTGATATTTAAAACTTTGATCAAAAATAAAAAAACCTAAAATTTGAAAACTTTTGAAATTTTGAATTGATAAGTGTTACATGGACCTAGTTGCATTCTTCACTGTCTTATTAACATGTGTATATTAACTGTTTGACAAGTTAACAAAATGCACCATGTTGATTCCAAATAGAAATTGTTAATATTTCCTTTTTCTTTTAAAAGAATAATTTTCTAGGTATAATTGACCTCCTTTATATCTATTAGACAAGGCAACTCGAGACAGAAGCCACTATCACTACTCAAACATGTAGTTCAGAGGTAAAGTGGTTGTTGTACTATAATGATATGATTTATTGAAGTATTGCGATGATAAGAATCGAGGGAACTAATTGAGATTCAATTCTACGTAAAATCCAGTTACTAGTCATCATAATTGACCCTCGGTGCGTAATCTATGGATGAATTCAAAATAAAGTTGAAACAAATAACTTGAAAATAGGTGCCTAATTTTCCAATTGCTGATTAATCTCTGAATTAATTGTGTGTTTCACTACTAGTAGAGGCATCACGGTATACTAGTTCTGTTAAGCTTTGGTACATACAGCGCAATCATACGCCAGGTTCGATTTTCTATAACTGAAGTAAACTGCTCGCAACCTCTCGTTTATGTGTGCGGGTGTAAGTCATCAAACGAAAAACAAACAAATAATACAGCACCAAAATCACTAAATCATATTCAAATGATACGAAAACAAAGCGTTTTCCTGGTAAAGATCAACTTCTAACACTTCACTATTAACACCTCGCAAGATAAGTCATTTTTTACGTTATTAGTGTAGCATTATTCCAAGTTTATCTTTCTACCCTTTGAATAGTTTTTTTCACAAGGTTATCCCCACTTGATTGTATAGTACTTGGTTTCATGGCTAGGACATTCGTCCAAGTGAAAAATCAGACCGATTTTACGAGATTGTTGAGGAAATTTCAAATTTATTGAAAGATTTTGGTCGAATACTTGAACAGTTTATGATTATTGTCAAACGTTTATATAAAGAAATAAACCACTTTTGCATGACCTAATTGCTTCCTACGTTACTTTCTGCAATTTCCAGCATTCATAGCCATTTTGTTATTACTCTAAATGAGGTCACAGTCATTTCACGTCAAAACGATGACTTAACCTGGCATGGGCTGAAAAAGTCAACATACTATTTCTTGGATATACCTACGCACTGGTTCCTGGAATTGCAAAACGGGTACTTCTGATTTAAAATTGATCTCCATAGTTTGTGTTTCTTATTGTAAACAGATATTTGACAATAGCTCCACGTTCATCCGAGGTACTTAAGCCATTATTCCATACCAAAATAACCAAATATTTTACATATTTAGACAATTACAGTCATGCATAGAAACTATTTCAATTGAAATACAATGGAAAACATCACACTGCAGAAGAAATAACAAAATACAAATGAAACAGACAGACAGAACACAACCGTTTAATCAAAATTTCAAACTTAAGGCTAAGCATGTAAGCTGCATATTAAGATTTTTGCTCTATCTGCTCGATTAAGTCCCACTTTTCAATTATAACTATTGGTATTTGAAGCTTTGCATGTCAAGTTGTAGAATTAATGTTACAAATTGAGTGTATTTAGTTACAAGTACATAATTTTTACGGATCAGCTGGATTGTGGAGTCATCCAATGCAAGGGTAAAGACTTGGAAATATCTTTCCCACACCTTACCAACAAACCAAATTCCATTTATTGGAGACTTTGTTCGAATTGTATGTGCACTGTCGAATAAGTATGCTCCACCTTTGAGTCAATGCAAAGATGTAGAAAGTGATCAGTTGGAGGCTGCAAAAATGATCCGATTATCCAAGATGTCCAACACACAGAAGGAACATGTTGAGACGGAAAACCTATTAAAAAAAAACTTGATATGGAAGGTAGCTTCAGAATGTGACTTGGAGAATTTTCCTAGGTTAGATGATGAAGAACTTAGAAATATAACATGTGGGGTGTACCAAATGAAACTTGCGACCAGTTATATCCAGGAGTACACAGATGAAGAAAGTGATATATTTGTTCACAGGGAAGACTCGAACTTACTCAGGGTTAAGATATAAAGCCTTCATACTTCTTCAAAGAAGCACCAACTATGGATCAGATATAGTGAATTATGTATTGACTCATGGTATTGCCTTTGCAGAGCTGGAGCTAGAGTTGTTGGAGCATGTGCTCATATTGGTGCTGTGTTGTGGTATCTTGGTAAAGAACTGTACAAAGACAAGTCAGTGTCATATGGAGTTAGAAACTGGGGAGAACATGTTTTAGATGCAAGTGTGGTACCTGAATTGATAGATGGGTCTGACAGTTACAGTGATGTTAGTGTTGTTGAAGAGTAAAATGTGTATGATAATGTGTGTTTTATTATTGGCCATATGTTGTATGTGATGATATTATTGTCATTGGTCGAATTTTAATTTATTATTTCTCAATAGAAAACATTTAATAATTTATTTCAGAATACATGACTTTAACATAATTAATCATCAAATTCAATATCTACTTGACCTGAAATATCATCAACAATGAAATTATAAAATATTCCCAGAAATCTGTGATTTTGTTACTTTTTGCCCTTTTCACCCCAAAATATCAACCAAAAACATAGATAAATATATGCAATATTAAATTAAATTACATTTAATTAAATTCCAGAAATTGATATTTTTTAACATAATTAATCATCAAGTTCAATATCTATTTGACCGGAAATATCATCAACAATGAAATTATAAAATATTCCCAGAAATCTGTGATTTTTGTTGGTTTTAGCATTTTGACCTAAAATATCCACCAAAACATAAATAAATATATGTTTTTCCTGGGAAATGATTTATAGCTTATACACAGTCAAATTCGATTATCAATTACCTTAAAGATGAATCATAACAGAAAATATATGTAAATTCCAGAAATCTGTGATTTTTGATGATTTTTGCTTTTTAACCCAAAACATCAAAAAGAATAAATATAATAATATTTTATTTCAGAATATGACTATAACATAATTATTCATCAAATTCAATATCTATTTGACCTAAAATATCATCAACAATGAAATTATAAAAATTCCCAGAAATCTGTAATTTTGTTGATTTTTGCCTTATTGACCCCAAAATATCAACCAAAACCATAAATAAATATATGTTTTTGAGGAAATGACTTAAATCTTATACACAGTCAAATTCGATAATCAATTACCTTAAAATGAGCCATTACAAAAATATATGTAAATTCCTGAAATCTGTGATTTTTGATGATTTTGCATTTTACCCAAAATTTGTAAACTTGTTTTCATATAGCAAACATTCATATAGTCGAATTATTACCGATTAAATTATTTTTGGAACAGGGCCATTTTGGTACTTAGTGAACCTAGTCCTTTAAAATCAAGTATTTGTGTTTAGTATTTATTTTCATATTAAAGCATACATCTAATAAATATGAATAAGAAATGACTGATTTTAAGAATTAACATATTTTCAAAAATATTTTTATTGTGTACTGGAATTTAAGACGATAATTATTGAATGCAATGTTCTCGTATCAAGTGCAAACTTTGAAAATTTATTCTCTAAACAATGATGTCTAAAATCCGACGTGAAATTATAAAGTAATTAAAATTTATTACACAAAAGAAAAAATCTGACATTCTTAATATATTCTGTTTTACAATTTACTATCTGTCCAGCCTGCTTCTAAAGTCGCCAAAGCTAGACATAGCAATTCTTCTCTCTCGTGTCGTCAACATTTAGATTCATTCTTTGGTTATTTTTTTTTAAACATCAATAACTGTTAAATCTACATGAAATTTTGCTGAAATGAAATTTTGCTGAAATGACAGACGCATCTTCTATACAATGACAGCATTCAGACATATTTTTTCTTTTTCAATACTTTACAGATTTATGAACTAAGTTTTTCTGCACTAACATTGTTTATAAAACTTTGAATTTATCGAAATACTAAGGATTTTTATTCCAGGAATAGATAACCTTAGCTGTATGTGGCAAAACCTTTTGGACTCTTGAACTTCGTACTTTATTTGGTCTTTTGACTTATTTGATTCGCGTACACAATCTTAAGCCTGTTATCTATGATGTGTTTATTATAATACAGTGTGATGGTTAAGTTTTGTAGACATCAATAACTTTGTAGCGGCATCATGGATTGATATATTGTGATAGACTAGTGTTTAACGCCACTTTTAGCACCATTATGCTATTTCATGGCGGTCAGTTTTAATTTGTGGAGGAAGCCGGGTGCCCGGAGAGAACCACCGACCTTCAGTAGGAAAACTGACAATCCTAGTCAATCATGACTAGAGTCGAGCGCACTGTCCGAACTTACAACCTCAGTGTTGACAGGCTAGTGATACAGTAGTTCGACTACTTAGACAACTTGGCCACCGAGGCCCTGGAATGATATATGTAGCTTCTGCAAGATCGAGTACAACTCAAAATATCTCTTTCACTTTTGTTTTACTTTACTGATAAATGGCATTTTGAAGTTTATATTTCGATATAGTCTTGGGTTAAAGTTTCAAGACATCAATAACGCTTTAGAATCTTAGGAACACAGACAAAAGTTTCTTCTTTTCCAAAAATATCAACTGAAGAAAAACGTTTTTTTTAACTTCTCTGTATTTCATTGATGATTAGACTTATTTTGTTCAATAATTATTTAGATACAACCTAAGGTTAAAGTTAACAGACTCAAACCTTCAACGAATTTCAGGAAACTTTTAGAATCTTCATACTCCACAAATACCTAATATGTAGAGAAAATTTCGAATTTTCACCCATTCTTCCGTAATTTACAAACAAATACTTTTTGGGAGTCAACATCTAGGTATAGTCTGTTGTGAAAGATTTTAAATACTTTGTCAAACCTTCATCGAATTTTACAAAACTTAGACAAAAGCTTCTTAGTAACCAAGATATAGAACCTTGAGCAAATTTTGATTTATTTTTAAAATAAATATGTTAAAAAACATATCTTCCAAGAATTAAATCTCAAGAATTAAACAGGGCCATATGCATATGTGGATTTAGGGGTGGCGGCTCTGTCTCACAGAGCGACATACATGGTTAATTGCATAGACTCTGAGCAAGTCCCACTCCTAACGTGCCTTGGTACCCCATCCCCTTTTCAAAATACTGAGCATAACCGTAGTAATGTTCAGGTTTACGACAGAACACGACAGAAACATCGCACAAGTTTGAGTACGATCGACAACATTAAAAAATCATATTAGCCTAACAAATGCGAATATCAACCAGAATATATTTGCGCCAATAATCGCTTTTTATTTTGTAATAAAAACATGTTGTTTGAATAACTATCAATTTTATAGAAACACATCAAAACTGATATTCAACCTTTTCCACTGGAGCTTGAACTAGAAATGGTTGTTATTTACATATATGTACATTGTATCTATGCTGTCGTGAAACCGTAAATTCTTGCATCTTATCTCATCTGTAATCCGTATTTAGATGGATTATTTCCAATGAACTGTTATACAAATTTAAAGCATAATATATGTTACAGTAAAGAAGATAATGCAAATGTTTTTACAAAAGATCGCCGGTGTTTATCTTGTGATACAAAAATGATAGGTATGTTAGCCGAAAGGATAGAATTGTCAAAAACCAAAAAATTTGATCCCATTCATCACTTAATGAAGTTGATTAAGGAATATTTTTATTACAAATTTGAACAAACTAGGTAACAAATAGCTTGTTGGGACATCCTCGTTAAAATATCACCGCAGGATCAAAACAGTATTGTATGCCCTTAAAGAGGGGATATATCAATGATTTCAAAATATTACATAACATCTAGTTTGATTAAAATACAGATCCGGTGTCCACCTCGCTTAAGCGAAGCGTGGACACAGGATCTGTAAATCAGATTGCATCGCATCGAGAAAAAATTGACGTTACGCTACTGACGTGTTTGTTACGTCCCATGTTGACTTTTAATAACAATCATGTCTCTAGGTTATTGTTAATAAAGAAATGACTGTAATATTTTTCTGTCTACGAAGAAATATCATAAAAAGTGGTGCACACTAAATAATCCGCGTAACGGTTTATTTAAAAGTGTGCACCACATTTGTTATGCTATTTCGAATAGACAGAAAAATAGTACAGTCATTCCTTATAATTTAATTCTAAGTTCCATTTTAAAGGAGTAAATCATGAAAAACGTTGATGACGTCACGGTCACATGACAAAATTATATATATGAGCTGATAGACAAAAACGTTCAGCCAATCAGAAGACGTGCAACATCCAAAATTAAATTATACATGTATAAAGACTAATCTTTGTTATTGCTTTAATGTGACTATTCTACAAATATTATCCAAACAAAAATATGTTCCAATAAGATCTTTATCAGGATGTGTTCGATTTTTATATTTCATGCATTATTATGCATTTCGAAAATTATGGGGTTGCATAATATTAATTTACATATTATGATATCTTATAATATTATTGATTCTCATGAAATAGCTTAGATTTTGGGATACCATAATATTATGGAGTAAGTTAGGTACATGGATTGTCTTGTACATACGGTTGGTATGCAGCTTCCGGGAAAAATAAGTTGTCTTGTACTTTATCAAAGAGAATCGGCCTTCTTTATAACGCTTCGTTCATTGGCTTTAGTTTTTCAAAGTTGTTCAGGAACCAGATGTTGAATGGTGTCTCAATCGTCTGCTCTTTTGTTTGTTTCTAGGGCTCTTTAATCCAGTAAATCAAGTCTTTGATGTAGAGATGTAAGTACGGTTTATATACAGTTGAGTACATGTTGACATATCCGGTCGGTAATGGGGCTCAAGTTGCTGAGTTTTATAAGGTAGATTTCTATGAAAAGTGAAATAACAAAATACCGAACTCCAAGGAAAATGTAAAACGGAAAGTCCCTTATCAAATGTCAAAATTAAAAGCTTTAACACATCAAACGAATGGAAAACAACCGTCATATTCCTAACTTATACATGCATTTCTTTATGTAGAAAATGGTGGATTAAACATAGTTTTATAGCTAGCTAAACCTCTCACTTGTATGACAGTAGCAACATATTTCATTATACTGACACGTGTGTTGTAGACTTTTGTTTTGATTTTAGTCGTTTTCGTGTTTTCTATGGTATTGTCATCTTTTCTTGGACATGATTTTGGTTGTCCCTTTTGTAATTTCTGCCTCTTTTGAATGAAGAATCGGTGCATTGCTCAGCTTTGATATAAACGAACTTATGTGATAGAATCAAGAAGCGTATCGATAGAGTATGGGTATGAGTTGTGGCATGCTTATGATGATAGGTGACTTTCACAGACTCTGGTTGGATATTTTCAGCATTTAAGTGCGCGCGACATCTATGTATACTTTGGCTGTAACAATCATGTATGGAAGTTGATGTTATCAAGGTGAAGATTTTAATTTGTTTACAGTGGGAATACTGTAGATTAATTCAAAAAGATGACGTTATATATTCATAAATTCACTCGTTTAAACATTAACTGGAGAATGAAATTTCCCTTGATAGCAGATGATGGTGAAATTGATGTATGGCTGTTTCGCGTCCAGTGTCAGGTCAAAAATATACAGGACGATAACACAAAAATGTCATATGAACCCAGCTTTGTACTAGACTGACACACTGAGAAGGATTTCAGTCGTGCTAGTTCACCAAAGTAGCAGTCTGCAAGATGATATGTCGTCCTACCGGACATATTCTTCTGAATCGGGAGCAATCAGTCATTGCTCCCAATCTTAAGTTGAGAAGGAGAATGAGGACATATCAATTTTCAAGTCATACGATTGACCCGGCTGGGATCAAACATCTAACTCCCGCACTCTAGGCGAGCACGCTATCACCAACAAGGAGGTACCTTCATAGCATAAATAAGGTTGCAGATATAGTACTCTATTAACAGAAATATTTTAATAAAGGGTCATGAGTTTGAACTTTATTAAATTGTTTTGAGTGCTAATTTTTCTTTGCGTAACAATACATAGGGACTAAAAAAGATGCAATAAAAGAGAGGCGAAAGTTACCAAAGGGACATTGAAACTCACAAGGCGAAAATAAACTGACAACGCCATGATTAAAAAGAAAAGACAAACAGACAAACAAAAGTACACAAAACACAACATAGAAAACTAAAGACTGATCAACACGAACTCCACAAAAGCTGGGGTGATCACAGTATATCTTGATGTGTTAGTTTTATGTATTCTATGTGTGATTGGTTTTATTTTAAAACTTAGAAAGAGCACTTAAACCAAAATATCCGGGAGCCAGACATGCACAACATTCGGAAAATATGGAATAAAGTTTTCCCCACAGTTTCATTTTAGAATATGAGCGAAAATAATAGAACAATTGTTAGTCCTTTATGTAATACTTTTCGTAGCTTTTAAACTATATTCTTTCGGATGAATTAACTGATTTATCATTCAATGAATTGTGAATAACAAGTCTATTATACATGTTTGTAAATTGAATTTAATCATCTTGCACAATTCAAACTTATATAAACAGTTTGTACTCAGATATTAAGCTACATTGTGCATTTACTTTAACAAGAAGTTCAATTTGTTAGTTCTGTTATGTGTATACATTTTCATATCAAACTTTAATTATGTCAATTGTTTCTTATCATTTCTACATACTGTTAAACTAATTAATATGTTTACATGACCTTACTTCACACTGAAATATTTTAATCTTTTCTTCTTTTTCTGTTGTACAAAGTTTGTGGTTTTCCTAAATCTACATAACTAAATTTTGTTTTCCGACTTGTTGTGTTTGAAAAAACAAATCATAGTTTATAAATGCTCAGATTTATTTTCTATCAAATATTGGTTGACGTCGAAAGTTTATATATATATATATATATATAAGTACGTCTGAGCCAGTGACAACTCTACAACAGATTTATCCATCGGATCACCAGCAGTGATGGTGATACATGGCTGTGTACATAATGTATATACAACTCGTCTTAACATCAACCCAGCAATGTTAGATCTGTAAATTTGCTTGTATATATATATGTAAGACAACAAAGTGATTTTTTGCAAAGAAACCTTTAAGTTCAAAGGACTTGGAAAGGTACATTTTGAATTAGTGATAGGACTCAAGGATGATACGTTGTGTGTGTCTATCACATTATCTACCTTACCCGATATACACAAACAAAAATAGTAACATTGACACGTTTGAAATTAGATAATAGATCGCATGTGTGCAACATAAACTGGATTGAAACAATGACAATTCCATGTTATGAAAAATTACTACTTTGGCTAATCGTAGCGATAAGTGTGAATTTGACCATTAATTAAATTTCGTCAAAACCTAGACACATAGAAGCATGCGAAAGGAATGTGTTTTATACATAATGTTTATATAGCTATTTACAATTCTAAAAGAATTCTGAAAGAAATGTAATAATTTTTATAACCCTCCTCCCTAATAAAACTAATGTATTGTAAACGACGCTGACACAATTATTCACATACATAATTAAATGGGTATTTAAAAGTCAGAATCCGTATTTATATGTTCAAACTCTTGTAGGTCATTCTTTATTAGCGACAATCAAAAGGAATATGTCAATTGGACCCGCTTTGATATGATTACTGCACTTGAATTTTTACTAGATAACATTTTTGTTCGCTATGGAGATTCCGTATATCCCTTTACCGAAAAATAAGCCTTGTGTCAAACGTTTGCAGCAAATGTTTGCTGCAATCTTGCTGCAACCATTTTACCATGCAAATGAAGCTTGCGGTAAGCTTGTGGCAAACATAATTATGCAAATTAGATTTGCTGCAAACTTGCCGCCACCTTTTTAATACTAGTTATTTTTTTCTACTGTGTGTTTGCTGCAAACTTGCAGGAATTACAGATAGATACCAATGTTATGTGCCTAGACATATTCAATTAATCTCTTTCAAATTACACATCAAAATCCTCAAAAAAGAACTTCCTGCACATATACAGCCATTGAAAGAATACTTGCAAACGTATCTATGATTTAGTGAATATATTTTAAGAAATACATACATCTATTTCAATTTTGAATAGGGTCATGCTCAAATGTAAATATATTTAAAGAAATAAAAACGGATAAATCTCAAATGTGTATTGGGCATAAAGCTAGGTAATAATTTGATTACAGAATTGAAATGAACTTATTAAACAGTATATATTTAATCAGTTACAAATCCAAACTTATAATAGCTAGAGTATTTCAAACATAGTTAACTTAATTATGTATGATGGTGACATTAATTAATTTATTAAATCTACAGTTCTATGAATAATTTGTACTTACAAAATTTCATATTGAATATCCTATATCAATGAACCAAAATGCCTCCTTGATCTCTTACATATAACATTTCTCAATCAAACGATTGTACTCCTTTCCATGCAAAATTCATCACAGATAAAGACGGAAATACTCCTTAATGGTAGTTTTGAAACGAATTCACAAAAATGTAGTAAAGTCTCTTGTTTTCCAGTGTGTATCCTTTTAGAATATGTTCCCAACGCTGGACAAAAAATATAGTAAATTTACTACTTAAAAGGTGGCGATCACAAAATTACATTACCGCTCTTTATGTCACAAGCATGCAGTCATGAACAGATTGTTTTCGCACTGTAGAAAAGGTTTAATATAAATTAAACCCGCGTTTATGGCGAAACTCCTCTTCAAATGAGGTCATGCATCAACTGCAGAATAGTAAAGATATTAGTCAATAATGGTGCAAACATCGATATATGTGATACATGTACATCTCGACAGTCTCTATGAGATATTGCAGAGCAAAAAGGGTTCAAACGTTATGTTAATTCTGAACAAAGAAAACAACTGATGATGAAACATGTGCTCCTTGTATTGTTACAATTTGTGCTATTGTATTTCAAATGTGAATGATTAAAACAATAGTTTCAGATTATTTAGCAAATTTATTTTGAAATATTTAATGTTATGAAGTAGATTTGTTATTTCGGAAAACTCGAAATTTACATTATTACAACTGAATTTAAGATATATTCGATGCATACCATGGTATATGAATAAATCTGTTCGTGCTTGTGTGTTGTATTTTCTTATAATTAATTCATTTCAAAAAAGGTTTCAATATATGTAGAAAAAGAATATGAGGTAAAAGTCAATGGGACAGCAGCCCAGCGACAAAAACAATTCACCAAGACGGCCCCACACAGTCGCTTAAACGAGTATCAAATCCTTTTAAGTATATAAAAGTTGTGAATAAAAAGTTATAACGATAACATATCTGCCATCAATACAAGGTTCTTCAAATAACAAAACATTGAAATATGATATATTCTGACATAGTAAAGGCATATACGTATATGGTGATGTTTAACAAGATTTTGTAAATCAGCCCCTCCGATTTTTTAATCTAATCAGGAGATCCACAACGCGTACATATAATACGATTCAATAAAACCAGGAAAAGCATATCTTTAAAATAACGATAGATTCAAAAGATGTATTTCAGATGAATGAATGAGTGATTTGTGACAACCTTGTTTTTAACACATTTTATGTATGGTCAAACCGATAATCAATGTTGGCAAACTGTCAAATTATTCTGATAGTTTTAACCCAGATCCCTGAAATATCACATTATTATTGAATTCTTTGAAGAATGTTCTCCTTTTTCCAAGATATGGATCTCAGTCACTGTGTATATATTATTAAAGATTTTTTCTTTCGTTATAATCATACTAATCACTAGATATTTGCAGACGTACAAGAAATACAAGAGAGAATGTAAAATTTAATTCAGAACTTTTGTTAAATCAAAAATAAAAATAAAAACTCCAGAAGTGATTGAATGCAGCCATTAAACGGATGTAGAAAGACATCATTGTTATACAACTTTAAGGTGGTACCTAACACTACAGGAGATAACTCTGTAAAAATCAGCTAAACGTTTTAATCACGTTGTTTTGTTAAGGAAATATTAAGCTTCTCAACGATCAAAATTAGTGTTTGTCAAACTGCTATAAAACCAACGAAATTTTTCTGATAAAGTGGTTGGTTCAAATTTTTGAAATTTTATATTTTTGTCAAAGGGTCAAAGTAAACATTTTGTCAAAATTTTATGAAAATTAAACGAGCCAAATTAATATTAGTCAAGGTGTTGGGTACCACCTTAAAATCCTTGGTTTCAATGGAAAATTATTAGGGTGATTGCTCAAAAAGTTAATTGATCTAGAACGCGTAAAACCGATACAGAGATACATTTTGTAAATCATTTCAAATAGGCCTATGCAACTTTATATTTTTCTTTTCTTTTTTTTTTTTTTTATTAGAGGTGCATTTTACAGAATGATGTATAACGTAGCAGTTCTAAAGAACTCTAATAACACATGTTATTAATACTGAAAGATGGAAAAATTATACAAATATTTTAATTTCAGAAGTCTAATGATATGTGTTTTGAAATTATTCTGCTTAACTGATGAAATTTTCCTTTTCTCTGTAAAACATCATAAGGTTTTCTCTTTAAAGAGCATGTTGTGTATTTTGGATACCGATACACTGTATCAGAGTAAATGGGATTGTCTATGACATCGATCCCCATTGTGATTGTGAGATTTCTAATATCTTTCAACATTAGTTTGTTATAGCTCATTGATCTACCGATACCTGCATAAGTAGATTCCTTGTAAACATATCCATCATTTTGTATTCTTTTACATTGTCATTGCTTGATAACACGTTTCCTTGAGGTTCAATCCTGGTCTCCATTGACCAAAGCTGTGCAATAGACATTGCTCGTAGGTATCCATCTGAATATTCACTTCCTATTGCAATGTGCAGGTCATTAGTGCTTCCTTTGCACTGTATCGTTGTTTTGACGACTCGTTTGTCGCACTGGTTGGGATTGTGAGGACAAGCGCGATGAACAAATGCTGCTTGATGTGCTATTAGCTTTTGTGTGTATTGTGCTACTTAGACTATTTGTTATTTCAAAGTACGAGTGATGAAATGAATGTCTGGATGATAAAGTGTTCATTGCTGATTCGTCTATTTCGTTATAAACACTTTCAGTTCTCTCTTCAACTTCTTGGTGTTCATGTCTGATCTCATTTGTTTCAATTTCATTATAATCAAGTGGATTTATTAACGCCCTCCTTTGTCTTTTCCTATACTTTTGTAACAATCCATATAAAATAAATAGACTGAGAAGTATAGTGATGCAAATTAGTATCAGTTCCCGCAATGTTATTGCTGAAAATAAATAGAAATTAAAAAATATGTAATTCCTAAAACTTGATAGAGAACCATTCTAATCTTAAATTACTTGAGCAACTTTAAAGTATTCAAAAGATTAATTTGTATATAAAATAAAATAAATTAATATACCTTCATTGCTTTCAATTTCAATTAATGACTGCTTTATTTTTAAAGTTAAAAAAAAAAATAAGTATTCTAGTCAACAATATATGTGATAGGCGTTGGATCAAAGATTGGCCGACATTCTATCAAACATAATACTTAGTGTGTTCATCTTATCATGCTTGTTGTTAATTTTATTCTGCTAAGGTGTTTTTACTTATTTTACTCTCAAAACTTCGCAAATTACAAAAATTGTTAAGAAAAAACCTCTGTACTGGTTTCAATTAGGATATATCTTCTTTTTTTTGCTTTGTTAGATTTTATTTAAGTCATTGCATGGGCTGCTGTCATTTTTATGTATATCTGTTTCCATTAGTTAATATTATAATAATTGTGGATTTTTCTATATTAAATTATGCTAAATATAAGTCACTGTCTGGGGTAAGGACCGCGTAACTACGAAATGTCACCTGAATGTCACTCGGAAAGTCTACTAAATGATAATTATCAATAAAAGACGATGTGTAATAAACGTAAATGAAACAGTGAAACAAATGACGAAAAGACATTTAAAAGTTATCTTACAGTTTATATATCATATACAGTCGCGAATTTTATTTTAACTACTTTACATTGAATTAATTAGAGTGTAATGCTTTCTTTATTAGTCAGATGCACCATGTACGTAAACTGAATGTAGATTGAAATAGTCATATATATATATATACAAGTCTAAATTGAAAACAACGTTCAAACCTATGATTGCGTTGGATAAAAACCGCAATTTTTATACGTGTGCATACAAAACAAATTTCTTGTTAGAGGGTCGAAATACAGCACAAACAACATTTTCCAAAAGACCAAAAAGTGAAAAGTATATTTTAACAAAACGCATTTGACTAACAGATCGAACAACACATGTTCTTAAACCCTGCTGACTGCCACTGGCGATTGCCAAATAAACGGATCACCGATGTAATAAATGGATCTTAACTATCAATTTAATACTAAACAGAAAACAATAAACTTGCGGAAAAGATGGAATACCGCAAACAAAAGGTGCAAAGGTTTGTGTACACCATATCCGGATTTCGACAATTAATGTCTCTTCAGTGATGTTAGGAATCGAAACGGTATTTGGAAAGCCATACAATTTACCTCAATTTGGGATAGACTCTTGAATTTTGAGGAGTCAAAATAGGATGAACGGATCATAAAACCCGAAGGCAAACATAATACAAGCCCAAACGAAAATTATAAACAAGTCTAAATTGAAAACAACGTTCAAACCTATGATTGCGTTGGATAAAACCGCAATTTTATACGTGTGCATACAAAACAAATTTCTTGTTAGAGGGTCGAAATACAGCACAAACAACATTTTCCAAAAGACCAAAAAGTGAAAAGTATATTTTAACAAAACGCATTTGACTAACAGATCGAACAACAAATGTTCTTAAACCCTGCTGACTGCCACTGGCGATTGCCAAATAAACGGATCACCGATGTAATAAATGGATCTTAACTATCAATTTAATACTAAACAGAAAACAATAAACTTGCGGAAAAGATGGAATACCGCAAACAAAAGGTGCAAAGGTTATCGATTCCTAACATCACTGAAAAGCTAAGACAGGAGGATTGGGAAAGATCTTGGACAATTGTGGGTGCTTGGCAATAGTTTGCCAATTGGCACGGATCAAACGTGAAAGGTTAGTAAAGGCGGGATTGTATGTTAAAACAAACGGAACTATTTTGCTGCGCCCACAATTGTCCAAGATCTTTCCCAATCCTCCTGTCTTAGCTTTTCGGAGACCAGCAAGTCTCAAAGACTTATTTGTGAGAGCTGACGTCTCCTCTAATAAAAGCTGTTCAACTGCAGGATGGTGCAAGTCGTGTGGTAACAGACGATGTCTGACTTGCCAACAAATACAGAATACTCAAACATTTACTTGCCACTCCACTGGGTCTGTGTACACTATATTTTGTAATGTAACTTGCAAATCACAGAATGTTGTATACCTTCTTCAGTGTCGATGTGGCATGCAGTATATTGGCGAGACAGAACAGCCATTCAACAAACGCATGAATGGTCATCGAAGTGACTACACCTGCAAGCCCGACCTCCCGTAAGTCGTCATTTGAGATCACCTGGGCACGCCCAAGCTGATCTTAAAACCTTACAATCACAATCATAGACCACAACGAGGGTTGGTCAAGGGCTGAAAGACTTGCTCGGGAAAGGTTTTGGATGAGAAAGCTAAGGACAGTTTCCCCAGAGGGCATAAATGAAAAAACATAGAATGAGTCACTCATTTTCCCTACCATCACTCATTTTCCTGACATCATTTGTTTCCAGTTACTCCGGCTTTCTTACTTGACTCTTACAGTTTTAAGGATTCTTTTGAATTTTACAAGTTTAAATAACAGGGTTATTTTCATTTGGGAGGGATGTACAAGTACGCATCCACGTCCAATTATTTAACCTTAGCCAAATTTTACTATTATATTTTCTTATCATTATAAAACTGCTATTTATTTGGGATGATAAATACGCAACCTCTGTTTGACATATTTTTACCAGCTTATATCGATCAGTGCTGTTTTTTTTTTGGGGAATGAATTTACACACAGTTGTTGTAACATCTTAACTGACGTCACTTTGGAATTTTAGAGTTGTGCCAGTTCATATCTCTAATTACTATTTTCATTTTAGGCACGTCTGTGAGTCGTTTTTGGAAATTTTAAAATTTATTAGCGTCTCTACATATGATGTTCGGGTAAAACTGTTTCACTTTTTATTGTATAGAAATCAAGATTGCTTTAGTTTAATACCCAGAATAGTTTGATCTGATTCATTTTATATCGTGCTCATATTGATGAAGGATATCTGTTATCCGAAATATTTATAGTTACATTTGTTCGTTTATTGTCATTTTTGGTGATGTTGTACCCTTTTAGACTGGTTATATATTATATTTTGTAGTGTACTGTATCATATTTATATGATCCATCGCCCCGTAAGATTTATCGTTGACTATTATTCAGTCATTTTATATATATATATATATATATTTACTCACAATAATAATAATGTCGCCCTCTTCTTTGTTTTTGACAGATGGTGTGATTCTTTCAGATATATCTGGTAAATAATTATGTCTAGTTAGCATTAGCATAAAAGTAAATTAAATGATTTCTTGCAAATAATACTGTAAGCATAAATCAATCATGCTGATACCAATACCACTCACTATGTCATTCTTTTCTTCTTTTTTTTGGCGAAAACTCATTCATTTTAAAGTCTAAGTTTACCAGGAAAGAAAATTGTACCTGTTAAGTTATTTACAAAATGATGTAGATGGATATATTATTCCAGATGTGCAGGAAACTGTTTTGTTTTTTTATCTGCTTCAATTTAAACTCTTACAGCAAAATTAATGCTAAAAAGTGAAGGTATTAAAAAGGACTTACTGAAGAGACAAGAAGCTATGATACCAAAGGGAGGGAATCATAAACAATAAGTGATAGATAGATACCAAGACAAAATAAACCATGGTAAAAAAAAACACAAAGGACGTGTTGATATGCTATGCATACTCCCACCCGTAAGTTAAAGTATTGGAACACAAGAAGTAGATGTCCAACAGGTATAAAAGGCACATCATAATGCATCACTGTCAAGCTCCTGACCAAATATAAAGTAGTATATGAGAAAGGCATGACGCGAAAATTTGTTGGACGAACAGACGGACTCAATTCAATATAGCCTCCAACTTTACGAGAGATTAGTTGGGGTATAACAAGAGGAGGAAAACAACACACACACAAAAACCAATACTTTGAAATATTATTCTATCATTTACAAGTAAACCATTCACTATACATTATTCTTGCAGTATATTATAACGAAAGATGAAAGTTACCAGGAAACTAACGAAAGCTTGACATGATAGACATAAATTTCCAAATCTATAAAATGTCTGAATCCTAGACCAATAGAGTCTTAATAGTTGTAAGTAAGCACCGTAAAGCTGTTGCATTTGCGGAATGAAAGATATAAAAAGTATATATATTGAGTTCCTCGTATTTGATTTAAAAGTTACTGAACAACCTTACATGTAGCTATCCAATGGAAAACATATTCTGCAGAGTCGTCTCAAATAAAGAGGTTTCTTATGTAATTATCAGGCATTTTGAGTTTAAATCTGCTAACGGAACGATATGTAAAGAAAAACAGTGCGTTTATTTATTTGCATCTCTAACATAGAAAGTATGTTGTAATAGTCTAAAAGTTAGTCAATGACCTCTTTCATTTTCATTTTTATATTTTTGTTTTGGACAGAAACTGTGGGATCTATTGTGCACCAACATTAATTTTGCCTTCTCCATAGCTCCTACTCTAGTGTTTGAATCTATAAATTAACAAAATGAATAACTGAGCGAGGAGGGAGGTTTTGCGCCAGCAAACATGTTTAAACACGCCACATTCTGTATGTGCCTGTCCCAAGTTAGAATTTCGTAATTCAGTGGTTGTCGTTTGTAACTGTATATCATATTTGTTTTCGTTTGTTGTTTTGTACATGAAACAGGCTGTTAGTTTTCTCCTTTGAATTGTTTTACATTTTTCTTTTCAGGGCCATTTATCGCTTACTATATATGCAGTATGGGTTTTGCTCATTGCTGAAGGCCGTATGGTAATCTATAACTGTTAAATTCGTGTGGTCTCTGGTAGAGAGTTGTCTTATTAGCAATCATACCACATCTTTCTTTAATTTTTCTATACTGTAAATTCAGAAATTATTGCTTGCATTTATTATTGCGATTTTGTCATTTTAGATTAAATGCGATTTTAATTTTGCGATATTGAGAAAATCCTGGTTAATTCATATAAAAATTTCAAAATGCGAGTTTAAATTATTGCGATTATAACCCTGTCGTATTTTTCACAATAATAAAAACATCGCAATAATTTCTGAATTTACAGTATATTAAATATCCGGCTGTCACTTAGGACAGTCAAACGTATCTGTATAATGTGACTGAGTAAAACATGTTAGTGAGCGTTTACCCTAGCTCCCATTAACCTGGGTTATTGGTGAAACAGTATAACATCAGAAAAACCTGTAAGAAGATGAAAATGTGGAAATGGCTTGAAGCACAAAACAACTACATGTACATGTTACATAATGACAAAAGATACGCTTGAAGCTCTAGTAAGTTTTATCTCAATACTGGTATTTCTCTGTTCTACGGAATATAGTATTTTCGATGCAGATGTCTGATTCGAAGTTACTCTGTTTTTTCACTAGCAATTGGATTAAAGAAGCGTTTCCGTTATACGTGTTTCTTTAATTTCGTTTATTTAGTTTTCTTTGAACTACACAAGTAAATAAAAAATCACGTTAAAGATTAATTAATATGTTGGTTGTTTTAAACCGCGCTGAAGTACGTCCATTACTCATTTTCATTATTCAAAATTCAATAATGAATAATGAAATAGTTCACTATTCATTATTCATTATTCAACGTTAAGTGATGAATAAAGAATGATGAAATAGTTCATATTTCAGTATTCAAGCTGAAAAGTGAATAATGAAATCGAAAATTTATTATTTGACTGTGACACTATATCCCGTATTTATGAATTCGTCCTTTTGGTGTTATTTAACAAATATTCAAATAAATCTAAGAAAAATTAATCAAAACACATTCGAAAGCTTATCAATAGAAGAATAAAAGGTAAATAGTCAATATGTCCCGCAACGCCTATTAGAGGAGTTTCGGAGGACCTAAATGTCAAATTACGCGTCAACAATAAGAAATAGCTTATTTTGAATAATGGAATGGACTGCTACGACCCTTCAGCCCCTAATTACAGAGAAACCTTATACACCAATCGAAAGCTTATTGACAGAGGAACAAAATGGTTATTATCAATATGTGCCGCAATGCCCATTAGAGGGGTTACGGAGGACCTAAATGCCAAAATACGCGTGAAAATTAAGAAATAGCCAATTTTGAATAATGAAATGGATATTTTGAATAATGGAATGGACTGTTGCGACCCTTCAGTCCCTAATTACAGATATACCTTCTACGTCATTCGAAAGCTTATCAATAGAGGAACAAAAGGTATATAGTCAATAAGTCCCGCAACGCCTATTAAAGGAGTTTCGGAGGACCTAAATGTCAAAATAAGCGTCAACAATAAGAAATAGCTTATTTTGAATAATGGAATGGACTGCTACTAGCCTTCAGCCTCTAATTACAGAAAAACCTTATACACCATTCGAAAGCTTACCGACAGAGGACCAAATTGTTTATAATCAATATGTGCCGCAATGCCCATTAGAGGGGTTACGGAGGACCTAAATGCCAAAATACGCGTGAAAATTAAGAAATAGCCAATTTTGAATAATGAAATGGATATTTTGAAAAATGGGATGGACTGCTGCTACACTTCAGCCCCTAATTACAGAGAAACCTTATACACCATTCGAAAGCTTATTGACAGAGGAACAAAATGGTTATAATCAATATGTGCCGCAATGCCCATTAGAGGAGTTACGCAAGACCTAAATGCCAAAATACGCGTGAAAAATTAAGAAATAGCCAATTTTGAATAATGAAATGGATATTTTGAATAATGGAATGGACTGTTGCGACCCTTCAGTCCCTAATTACAGATATACCTTCTACGTCATTCGAAAGCTTATCAACAGAGGAACAAAAGGTAAATAGTCAATATGTCCCGCAACGCCTATTAGAGAAGTTTCGGAGGACCTAAATGTCAAATTACGCGTCAACAATAAGAAATAGCTTATTTTGAATAATGGAATAGATTTCTACGACCCTTCAGCCCCTACTTACAGATAAACCTTATACACCATTCAAAAGCTTTTCGACAGAGGAATACAATGGTTATAATCAATATGTGCCGCAATGCCCATTAGAGGGGTTACGGAGGACCTAAATGCCAAAATACCTGTGAAAAATTAAGAAATAGCCAATTTTGAATAATGAAATTGATATTTTGAATAATGGAATAGACTTCTACGACCCTTCAGCCCCTACTTACAGATAAACCTTATACACCATTCGAAATCTTATCGATAGAGGAACAAAATGGTTATAATCAATATGTGACGCAATGCCCATTAGAGGGGTTATAGAGGACTTAAATGCCAAAATACGCGTGAACATTAAGAAATAGCCAATTTTGAATAATGGAATGAATATTTTGAATAATGGAATGGACTGCTGCGACCCTTCACCACCTAATTACAGAGAAACATTATACACCATTCAAAAAGCTTATTGATAGTGGAACAAAAGCTATATAGTAAATTGTTTGTTTTGTCTTCCAAAATGGTTGAAGGATTATTGTAACTTGATTTTGTTTTCTTGCATAATTTGAATGAAATGTTTACACATGGGATTCCCCAGAGATATCGAATTGGGAAGGAAGTAATATATGAATAAGGAGATGTCCTATGTTTGCCAATGAGACAACCCCCACCAGCAAAGTTGAAATGAAATGGATGATATCAATTATAGGCAACCGTAAGGCCTTGAACAATGAAAAAACGAATACTGTATAGTCGGCTATAAAAGACCCCGACATGAAAAATGTCAAACAAATCAATTGGGAAAACTAACGACCCAATCTATAACAAAACAGTTTATGATCATTCAAATATGTCAGACATGAACTAAAGATAAACAATGAATTAAAGGCTCTTGACTTTCGACAGGCACATAAGGACTAAGTCCCTTAACCTGGAACAATGGTGTTACAGAACAACATAAGAAACAAACCATAAAAATCAGTTGCAATCGACTGACCTCAAAAGATCAGTATGAGGGACAAAAATAACTTGCATAAAACAACAGCACCAGAAATAAGAGTACTCGCAGTTACTGAGAGCTAGTTCAAAGTCAATTACCAATAATAAATAAATCATGTTATCCCAAACTAAAATATCAATCATTCATCCAACAGATTTAGTGTAAAGACGTCATAAACAGTCTGAGAAATGCATGTATACATTATTGTTTAGGGGCCAGCTGAAGTGCGCCTTTGGGTGCGGGATTTTCTCGCAGTGTTGAAGACCCATTGGTGGCCTTGAACTGTTTCTGCTCTTTGGTCGGGTTGTTGTCTCTTTGACGCATTCCCCTTTTCCATTCTCAATTCTATGACCTTGTGCAATGCCCAAATATAAGTTAACAGTATCGACTGGATGTAGGATCATATACAGCAATATATATTCATTTATGTTTTACTTTTTCAAAAACAAAATTAATGTTAATACCAATAAAAACAATATTTAAACATTTTCCTACTACGGTAAATTGATAACGTTTAAGAATAAATTTATTCAACTGTCAATTAGTTTACATGGATCGTATTTAAATTTACGGGCTATATAAACAACATCGCCGTAAAAATTAGAATGTGATATTCCACTTTAGATAAGAACTCTACAGGTACAGCCAAACTTTAAAACTAAATATTTGTATCTATAATGAAAGAATTTGGTAATTTAAAGGTTATATATATTTTTTTTTTTTTTTGGTAACAAAATCTCTGACTTAATAATTTATAAGTTGTACATAAATTATGTTCATTGAAATCAAAACGCGACTACAGACACGGGCATAGCGAACAAAGTGTGACATATACACACCGTACAAAAGGGCGGAAAGAACACCACCGTGCTAAAGGCGAAAATAAACAATCGGGAAAGGAAAATTGTCAATTTTGTCGAAATTTTTATATAGAGTTTCCGTGTGAAACTGAAATATCCAAATATAGAAAAGGAAAAGTATTGCTGCCTGTATTGGATTTATTTCAATTTATTTCGTTTGGGTAAATTCCGACAGTAAAATTAGAAATTTTTGATTATTTTTAAAAGCAAAAATATATTCAAGGATTTTAGATTTATCAAATAAATGTAATCTAGACAGAGTTTGGCAAGTCTGCTATTAAAGGGTGCAGTTGGTAACCATCGGAATTCCTACAACGTATCGATAAACTGTATTGTCGAAACGTACATTATTATATTTTGTCAAGTAGAAAACTAAATTTAAAGCTCTAATCATATCATCACAGTTCCAGTATGTATATCTAATAGAAAAATAAAGGATATGGGTTATCCATCCATAACACAGCAAAACAAATACGCACAAAAGCAAAGGAACAGCTCTTTTATTGCTGTTCTTCATCTCAAAGTCACAGTGAGGCATTCAACACTTAGCAAAAAAAAATATCGCCTCACTGCAAGTTAAAGACGGTCCCTATCACCGCTTTTAACGGAATTCTTTGTAAAATAATTCGGGTAGACTTTGTAAGATGTTACACCACCAAACAAAGGATATGGGTTATCCATCCATGACACAAAATCAGTACATGCAAAGCTAAAAAACACACACAAAAGCAAAGGAACAGCGCTTTTATTGCTGTTCTTCATCTCAAAGTCCCAGTGAGGCATTCAAAACGGAGCAAAAGAAAAAACTCTCACCCCACTGCAAGTTTAATACGGCCCCTATCACCGGTTTGAGTGGAAAATATTTATGTAAGATGTAATACCACCAAATCGGGCCCAGTAAAAAAAAAACATATTGGAAAGTAGCATATTTCTCGTTTTCATTAAAGAAGAAGGCTTCATATGAGTTTTAGCAAACAAATCTCTGCAACCAGATTTGTTAAAGGACCGTTTAAATAAATTAGAGAACATCTGTTTGATATAAAAAAAAAATTAAAACTCGATACGATACGATTATATGTGATAGTGTAATGTATAGAGTTGAAAAATTATAACTGTCAACCGAATTGAACGGACCATCAAAAGCACTTAATGTATCCAAAACACCCAAATACTAGTAGTTAATGACACTTCAAAATAGTTTATTTCATTATTTTCATATGCTTTATTATAAAATTATTAACCAGTTTTTAATAGAAGTAAGGAAACTAGTTAAAACTGAGAAAGATTAGCAGTAGAAAATTTACTAGTAGACTGGAAGAAACAAAATATGAACGAATTTTTTGTGTAGTTTAGGATGCCGATACATGATAGTAGGGACTTTCAAATTTTCAGAGCAGAGCTTAAGCTGACCGGTGGTAGTGACATGCAAAACACCCCTCGCACCACACGATAAGAAATGGACGTGAGTCGCGGCTTATCGGAGCCCGTTAGGATTATTTGACTCTGTGTGGAGCGCACGGCCTTAAATGTAGTTAAATGAGTAATTTCGTTCTTAAGGACTTCCGTGTAGTATTTACGTCATACCACCACCACATTGGTGGCTGCTTTATAAAAATAAGGAGATGCGGTAAGATTGCATCTGAGACAATTATCCACCAAAGTTCAAATGAAGTGGATTCAAGCAAAATAGGCAACCGAACGGCCTTAAACAATGAGAAAACCCATACCGTATAGTCGGCTCTAAAAGGCCCAGACATGAAAATGTAAAACAAATCAATTGAGAAAACCAACGGCCTGATTTATAACCAAACAATTTACGAAAAACATACGACATACATGAACCAACAACAACAAGTGAACTACAGGCTCGTGACTTGGGACAGGCACATATAGAACAGGTTAAACTAGTTTGTTGGCGCCTAACCATCCCCTGGGACAGTGGTGTAACAATACAAACTAAAAAGCAGTTGAAAAGGGCTTAACTCATCAGATCGATACACACCATGCAGAAAACATCTAACGAAAAAACAAACCGGACGTGGAAGCTTATCTATACATCCCACAACAACAAAAACACTGAGTAAAGATCAGAGAGTACTCGCAGTTACTGACGGCTAGTTCAAAGCCAAAATAACTAAAAATTAAAACTAGAGGCTCTAAAGAGCCTGTGTTGCTCACCTGTATTTTCTGATGCTTTGGAAATCATGTAAAATAAGGTTAAAATCATAATTTATAGTATTATATCTAAGATAATAGCAAAAACAGCAAAATTTCCGTAAAATTACTAACTCAGGGCAGCAACCTAACAACTGGTTGTCGGAATTGTCTGAAAATTTCAGGGCAGATATATCTAAATCTGATGAACATTTTGCCACCAGTCAGATTTAGTCTAAATGCTTCAGTTCAGAGATATAAACCAAAACTGCATTTTACCCTATGTACTATTTTTAGCCATGTCTACCATCATGGTTCACGGGCAGGGTTATCGAAAACATTTTTAAACTAGATACTCTTATGATGATTGTGGACAAGTTTGGTTACATTTGTCTTAGTAGTTTCAGAGGAGAAGGTTTTGTAAAGATTACAAAATTTAAGAAAAATTGGTAAAATTGACTATAAAGGGCAATAACTCCTTAAGGGGTCAACTGACCATTTTGGTCATGTTGACTTATTTGTAGATCTTACTTTGCTGAACATTATTGCTGTTTACAGTTTATCTCTATCTATAATAATATTCAAGATAATAACCAAAAACGGCAAAATTTCCTTAAAATTACCAATTAAGGGGCAGCAACCCAACAACCGGTTGTCCGATTCATCTGAAAATTTCAAGGCAGATAGATCTTGACTTGATAAACAATTTTAACCGATGACAGATTTGCTCTAATTGATTTGGTTTCAGAGTTATAAGCCAAAATCTACATTTTACCCCTATGTTCTATTTTTAGCCATGGCGGCCATCTTGGTTCGCTGGCCGGGTCACCGAACACATTTTTTAAACTAGATACCCAAATGATGACTGTGGCCAAGTTTGGTTAAATTTGGTCCAGTTGTTTCAGAGGAGAAGATTTTTGTAAAAGATTACAAAAATTTAAGAAAAATTGGTAAAATTGACTATAAAGGGCAATAACTCCTTAAGGGGTCAACTGACCATTTTGGTCATGTTGACTTATTTGTAGATCTTACTTTGCTGAACATTATTGCTGTTTACAGTTTATCTCTATCTATAATAATATTCAAGATAATAACCAAAACCGCAAAATTTCCTTAAAATTACCAATTCAGGGTGGCAACTCAACAACCAGTTGTCCGATTCATCTGAACATTTCAGGGCAGATAGATCTTGACTTGTTAATCAATTTTACCTCAATGTCAGATTTGTTCTAAATGCTTTGGTTTCAGAGTTATAAGCCAAAATCTACATTTTACCCTATGTTCTATTTTTAGCCATGGCAGCCATCTTGGTTGGTTGGCGGGGTCATCGGACACATTTTATAACTAGATACTCTAATAATGATTGTGGCCAAACTTGGTCCATTAGTTTCAGAGGAGCAGATTTTTGTAAAGTTAACAGACGACGGACGCCAAGTGATGAGAAAAGCTCACTTGGCCCTTTTGGGCCAGGTGAGCTAAAATGTATCAATCAGTACAAATCCATCATCCAAATGGATTTAGTGTAAAGACGTCATTTACAGTCAGAGAAATTCATGACCTTGTGCAATGCCAAAATATAGGTATCGACAGATAGTTGTCAGCCGGTATGAACACAGAACGCTTTTAGAGTACTTACATTTTGTCTTTAGTTCTAATGGGTGTAAAACTTACTTTTTATTTCTAAATTATTTTCAAAATGACATATGCGGATATCAACAATATTCAGACATTCTGATAATGAAATAGGAATCAAGTGATTTTGTCAGATTTTTTACATCAATTTTACAATACATGCAGGATGAAAGAGCATCTCTAATGACCTGATGACACACTTTCCAGTTTATTTTCGACGGTGGATAGTGGTTATTTTTCAGAAATTAAAGGTGGTTCTCTGTTTTGAACGGTAGATGTCAATTGAGGAACAGTCTGTGGTGACTGAAAGCTGTAATGATACGTTTACACTCATATTTTGGACTGAAAACGATGTTTTATCACACTCGTTATAAATATTGTGCAATTTGCTAATTGGCATTTGCATAATAATTGATGTCTACCTTTACTTTTACCCCAAAAATGAAGAAAAAAAATCCAAAATAATATTTATCATTAATACAATGTCTTTTAAAAAATCTATAAAACTTTCCTTAAATTAATTTTCAAAATATCTAATAATTAACAGTAAATTTCAAACTATATTTATTCATAATTTCTAAAATTAAAATTTGATGCTATATTTATTTTTAATTATGAATCTACTAACAATTTCTATTAATTGTGCTATACAGCTCTGAATTCGGATTGGGATTGAAAATTGGACAAAGCATAGGTTTCTGACACAGAATGAATGTTCACTGGACTTTAAAATAACTTAAAATTTGAAATTGGACGTTTCCTATTATTGTCCAATATCCAAAATCTGAATACATGGTTAGTTTCAGCATATGAAAGAACTCCAAGAATTCAGTTTTGATGAAATCAAACGAAGTTTAATATTTTACCATTTGGACCTCAATATGGACCAATTTGATAACGGGGCCCAAAATCTAAAATCTGAATGCACAGTTTGATTCAACATATCAAAGAACCCCATAAATTCAATTTTGTTGAAATCAAAGAAAGTTTAATTTTGGACCCCGATTTGAACTAACTTTTAAAATAACCCAAAATAAAAACTAGAGGCTCTCAAGAGCCTTTGTCGCTCACCTGTAACTACTGTTGTTTTGAAATCATGTAAAATAAGGTTAAAATCATAATTAGTAGTATTAGATACCATAATAATGATTGATTTGGTTTAACTTGGCCCAGTAGTTATATTAAAAGCAGGTCATCCCATTGTACTCTTACAATAGTTACTGAAGATCCCTTATCATTATTTAAATAAGTTTTCAAGTTGTGACCATTTGAAATTGTTTTTTACAATTTTCCTTAGACTTCCATAGTAAACCCATATGTTCTATTTTTAGCCATGGAGGCCATGTTGGTTGGATGACAGGGTCATCGGATATATTTTTAATCAAGATACCCTATTGAAAATTGTGGCTAAGTTTAATTCTATTTGGTCCAGTAGATTAAGTGGAGAAGTTTGTATTAAAAGATTACAAAATTTACGAAAAATTGACTATCAAGGGCAATAATTATCTCGATCTATAATAATATCTAAGATAATAAAACTGCAAAATTTCCTTAAAATTACCAATTCAGGTGCAGCAACCCAACAACGGGTTGTCTGGTTCGTCTGAAAATTTCAGGGCAGATAGATCTAAACCTGATGAACACTTTTACCAATTGTCAGATTTGCTCTAAATGCTTAAGTTTTAGAGATATAAGCCAAAAACTGCATTTACCCTATGTTCTATTTTTATCCATGTCGGCCATGTTGATTGGCAGGCGGTGTCATCGGACACATTTTTAAACTAGATATCCTAAGGATGATTATGGCTAAGTTTGGTTAAATTTGTCTCAGTAGTTTCAGAGGAGAAGATTTTTGTAAAAGATTACAAAATTTACGAAAAATTGTTAAAATTGACTATAAAGGGCAATGACTCCTTAAGGGTCGATTGACAATTTTATTTATGTTGACTTATTTGTAGATCTTACTTTGCTGAACATAATTGCTGTTTACAGTTTATTTCTGTCTATAATAATATTCAAGATAATAACCAAAAACTGCAAAATTTCCTTAAAATTACCAATTCAGGGGCAGCAACCCAACAACGGGTTGTCTGATTCGTCTGAAAATTTCAGGGCGGATAGATCTCAACCTGATAAACATTTTTACCCCGATGTCAGATTTGCTCTAAATGCTTTAGTTTCAGAGATATAAGCCAAAAACTGCATTTTACCCTATGTTCTATTTTTAGCCATGTCGGCCATGTTGGTTGGCAGGCGGGGTCATCGAAATATTTTTAAACTAGATACCCTAATAATGATTGTGGCCAAGTTTTGCTAAATTTGTTCCAGTAGTTTCAGAGTAGAAGATCTTTGTAAAGATAACGGACGACGACGACGACGACGACGGACGACGACGACGACGAACGACGGACGCAAAGTGATGAGAAAGCTCACTTGGCCCAGTGGGCCAGGTGAGCTAAAAATTAAATGTATGTATAGATTCATCATATAAAAATAACCTTGAATTCGATTTTTGTTAATTTAAGTTTAATTTTGAACCATTTGAGACCTTACCAATTTGAAAACCAGGCCCAAAATCAAAAATATGAATTACACAGTTAGATTCAGTATATCAAAGAATCCCAAGATTTCAATTTTCGCTGAAATCAAACTAAGTTAAATTTTGACCCTTTGAACCTCAATGTGGACCAATTTAAAACGGGGCCCAAAATCTAAAAACACGGTTATATTCAGCATATTAAAGAACCCCGACAATTCAAGACTTTGAATTAAACCCTATTGAAATTGGTCAAGAAATAAACAATTTATACAAAGTATTAGAAAAGTATTGTTTTTTTTTTTGCTCCTTTTGGTCCTTAATTTTAAAACAATTCGGACAATAACCCCAAAGTCAATCCCAACCTTCCTATCGAGGTATGCAACTTTGTGATAAAATTTCATAAATATCCATACACTTATACACGAGTAATTGTCCTGAGACAAGAAACATTCTTCTTTTGGCTCCTGTTTAGCCGCTATTTCCTAAACAGTAGGGATAATAACCCCAAAATCAATCCCAATCTTCTTTTGTGGTATGGAACCTTTTGGTACAATTTCATAGAGATCCATACATTTATAATGAAGTAATTGTCTGGTAACTAAATGTCTTTGGACGATGACGATGACGACGACACTGACAATGTAATATTAACATCATACAACCATCCATTCACCGGAACATAAACAAATCATTATTTTTTCAAGTTTCTATTCAAAGGCTATCAATAATATGAATATAAACTTATTTGGAGAGGGTGCCAAAATGCCCCTTATCGTACCTTGTCCTTTATACAGATGGTTGATATAAGGAATAAATTTTGAGGTTTACAGGTCAAAAGTTATTGTAAGTTCAAATAATGAAGGATCGCAGAGGTTCATTTCATTATTCAAAAATATGTTATTTCTTAATTTTCTCGCGTATTTTGGCATTTGGGTCCTCCGTAACCCCTCTAATGGGCATTGCGGCACATATTTATTATAAAATTTTGTTCATCTATCGATAAGTTTTCGAATGGTGTATAAGGTTTCTCTGTAATTAGGGGCTGAAAGGTCGCAGCATTCCATTCCATTATTCAAAATATCCATTCCATTATTCAAAATTGGCTATTTCTTAATGTTCACGCGTATTTTGGCATTTAGGTCCTCTGTAACCCTTCTAATGGGCATTGCGGCACATATTGATTATAACCATTTTGTTTTTCTATCGATAAGCTTTCGAATGGTGTATAAGGTTTCTCTGTAATAAGGGCTGAAGGGTCGCAGCAGACCATTCCATTATTCAAAATAAGCTATTTCTAAATGTACACGCGTATTTCGACATTAAGGTCCTCCGTAACTCCTCTAATATGCGTTGCGGAACATATTGACTATATACATTTTGTTCCTCTATTGATAAGCTTTCGAATGATGTATAAGGTATATCTGTAATTAGGGGCTGAAGAGTCGCAGCAGTCCATTCCATTATTCAAAATATCCATTCCATTATTCAAAATTGACTATTTCTTAATTTTCACGCGTTTTTTGGCATTTATGTCCTGCGTAACCCCTCTAATGGGCATTGCGACACATATTGATTATATCCATTTTGTTCCTCTATCAATAACTTTCAAATGGTGTTTAAAGTTTTCTGTAATTAATGGCTGTAGGGTCGCAGCAGTCCATTCCATTATTCAAAATAAGCTATTTCTTAATGTTCACGCGTATTTCGACATTTAGGTCCCCCGTAACTCCTCTAATAGGCGCTGCGGCACATATTGACTATGTACCTTTTGTTCCTCTATTGATAAGCTTTCGAATGACGTATAAGGTATATCTGTAATTAGAGGCTGAAGGGTCGCAGCAGTCCATTCCATTATTCAAAATATCAATTCCATTATTTAAAATATCCATTCCATTATTCAAAATTGGCTATTTCTTAATTATCACGCGTATTTTGGTATTTAGGTCCTCCGTAACCCCTCTAATGGGCATTGCGGCACATGTTGATTATAACCATTTTGTTCCTCTGTCGATAAGCTTTTGAATGGTGTATAAGGTTCTCTGTAATTAGGGGCTGAAGGATCGCAGCAGTCCATTCCATTATTCAAAATAAGCTATTTCTTAATGTACAGGCGTATTTCGACATTAAGGTCCTCCGTAACTCCTCTAATATGCGTTGCGGAACATATTGACTATATACCTCTTGTTTCTCTATTGATAAGCTTTCAAATGACGTATAAGGTATATCTGTAATTAGAGGCTGAAGGGTCGCAGTAGTCCATTCCATTATTCAAAATATCCATTTCATTATTCAAAATTGGGTATTTCTTAATTTTTACGTGTATTTTGTCATTTAGATCCTTAGTAACCCCTCTAATGAGCATTGTGGCATATATTGATTATAACCATTTTGTTCCTCTATCAATAACCTTTTAAATGGTGTATAAAGTTTTTTTTTAATTAGTTGCTGAAGGGTCGCAGCAGTCCATTCCATTATTCAAAATAAGCTATTTCTTAATGTTCACGCGTATTTCGGCATTTAGGTCCTCCGTAACTCCTCTAATAGGCGTTGCGGAACATATTGACTATATACCTCTTGTTCTTCTATTGATAAGCTTTCGAATGACGTATAAGGTATATCTGTAATTAGCTGCTGAAGGGTCGCAGCAGTCCATTCTATTATTCAAATCATCCATTCCATTATTTAAAATTGGCTATTTCTTAATTTTCACGCGTAGTTTGGCATTTAGGTCCTCCATAACCCTCTAATGGGTAATGCGGCACATATTGATTATAACCATTTTGTTCCCCTATCAATAAGCTTTTAAATTGTGTGTAAAGATTTCTTTAATAAGATGCTGAAGGGTCGCAGCAGTCCATTCCATTATTCAAAATAAGCTATTTCTTATTGTTCACGCGTATTTCGGCATTTAGGTCCTCCGTAACTCCTCTAATAGGCGTTGCGGAACATATTGACTATATACCTCTTGTTCTTCTATTGATAAGCTTTCGAATGACGTATAAGGTATATCTGTAATTAGGGGCTGAAGGGTCGCAGCAGTCCATTCCATTATTCAAAATATCCATGTCATTATTCAAAATTGGCTATTTCTTAATTTTCACGCGTATTTTGGCATTAAGATCCTCCGTAACCCCTCTAATGGGCATTGTGGCACATATTGATTATAACCATTTTGTTCCTCTATCAATAAGCTTTTAAATGGGGAATAAAATTTTCTTTAATTAGTTGCTGACGGGTCGCAGCAGTCCATTCCATTATTCAAAATTGGCTATTTCTTAATTTTCACGCGTTTTTTGGTATTTAGGTCCTCCTTAACCATTCAAATGGGCATTGCGGCACATATTGACAAGTTATATCTATAATCAGGGATGAAGAATAGCAAAGGTCCAGTGAAAATAAAAAAAAATCAATGTATAGTATTTTAATTTTATATATGTTTTGGTATTCAGGTCGTCCATACATGAACATAAAGAATTTCAGATCTGTTAAAATGGTTAGGAAGCACACTAGTTTATCCTCCGAAACTAAATTATTAAATAAAGATGAAAATTTCGAAGAGTGTTTTCATTCTCTTTTCTTATAATAATTTGAATATTTGTAAAATAAAAGTAAAATGACGAATTCAGAAATACGGGATATAGTGTCACAGTCAAAAATAAGTTTTCTATTTCATTATTCACTTTTCAATTTGAATAGTGAAATATAACTATTTCATTATTCATTATTCTTCACTAAAGGTTGAATAATGAATAATGAAATAGTTCATTATTAGTTATTGAATTTTGAAAATGAAAAATAAACAATGGACGTTCTTCAGCGCGGTGTTTTTAAAGGTGATAAATCTCCAACATTTAAAAATACAAATGCAAATTACCAGTAGACGTGCTTGGTGAAGTATTTTTATCTTCATAGTTTCTCTTGGTTGTCTGACCATCAAAAATGCATCCTCTTATGTGATGACATCTATAGATTTATGAAAAACAAGCAATGAAACAAATTAATGCAAGTTAACTAAAAGTTATTCTTTAATTTGGTAAGAATAAAGCAGTCTAACTACTTTGAAAATACATTGTAGATCAAAGACTCAAACGTTCGGATTGCGGAATGTTTCTAAAACAATGGCGAATGCATTATATTGAACATTTAAATAGTTGAATATGACTATATAAGATCCCATAATAGCCGGTGAACAATTTCAGCATTTGTGCAATCTTCATGTGAAGTTTCGGGGATCTGGAGTGAAAACGGTAGGAGGAGTTGATAACTCAAAACGTGTACCCTCTTTCTTAAAGTCAGCAAACAAATGATTAAGATTTCAAGTCTAGACAAAATGAGAAAAATTCCTCAAACAATTCCATAATAACAGGTGCATAATTTCAACCTATAAGCAATCTTTCTGTGAAGTTTCAGAGTTCTGGGTTGAAAACTGTAGGAGTAGTTGATTACACAAACTAAGTACACACTTATCAGCGCCTGCACTATATGCCCGACATACTATAAGGCATTTTGTGACTTCGTTCAACCCGGCCAAAAATTTATTCTGCAGACGAAAAATTAAAGTTACGTGTGATAGAGAAAATATATGGTCTATCAGTTCATAACACAACATTACAACGTACTCGTGAAGCAAACAATGGCAAAGCAACATATCTTAAATTGCTGATCCTCATCTCAAAGCTAGATTGAGGCGTTCAGCAATGAGCAAAAAGTTTAAGCAGATACTTTAGGACGGCCTGTAGCGACTGGTTCAGCGGCGATCACGATACACGAGCACGATCTTTGCATTGAAGAATACAGCTCCGGGGTAATATAATCAAAATGTATATCGAGGACTCTTTTGCAAAAGCTTTCAATTTGTATACAAGATTAAGGTTTGCACCATCACAGTGTCAATTGATTATTCAATTAGAAAGTTTATTCTCGATTTTTCTCGTTTACAATTGTATAACAAAAGCATTGAATTTCGTAATGTTTATAATATCTTTTGACACAGATAGCAATTGTTTCTCGAAATATTTTTTTTAATTTTGTTCTGCTAACTATGTCGACAATTAACTACCGTACTTTTAGATTTTACTACGGGTAGTGCATTCGTTTTTATAATGTTGGGTATCTAAATCAATTTTATCATATTTGAATAAAATAATCAAGTTCATATATGCAGGTTCTTTACATTAATATATATTTGCTTTAGATTAAGCATCTGTTTTAAGTTCTCAGTTGGCTGTTTCACTCCTGCATGTGCGTTGTCGTTCAGACTTTTGTTAATAACGTATTTTTAAGTAAGTGCAATCATAACTAGAGGCTCTAAAGAGCCTGTGTCGCTCACCAGCATCTTCAACAATTGCCACTTTTTGTAAAATCACCATTAAAGGGAATACCAGCATTATGTGTTAACTGACAATTTCAGTCATGTTGACGTATTTGTAGATCTTACCCTGCTGATTACTTTTCTATTTTAAAGTTTCTATTTTTCTATTATGGTTTTCAAGATAATAGACAAGAACGCGAAAATTGGGAAAAATCGTCATTAAAGGACAATAACTTTAATAAGGTGTCGACTATTAATTTCGATCTTGTTGAATTATTTGTAGATTTTGTCTTGCTGATCCTTTTGTTAATTGAAGTTTCTATTTATCTATTTAAATTTTCGCGATAATGGGCAAAAAGAAAAATGGTAAAATTCGTCGTATTAGGACAATAACTCCTATAAGAAGTTGTCTGACAGTTTTGATGTCAATAGACATTAGGTAGATCTCATCATTCTGAACAATTTTGACCCTTTCCGATTTTATCTTCTTTAATGGTGTTCAAGATCAAAACCAAACCTTGCATTCTATACCCCTATGTTCTATTTTTAGCCATGTCGACCATGATGGTCGGCAGGCCGGATCATCGGACACATTTTAAAACTAGATACCCCAATGATGGTTGTGGTCAAATTTGGTTCCAAGTGTCCCAGTAGTTTCAGTGGAAAAGTTTTTGTAAAAGTTAACGGACGCCAAGTGATTAGAAAAGCTTTACATATTAAGAGTTACATGTATAATACTCTTTGTTAAACTTAAGTTTTACGTGTAAACAAGTTTACATTATTTTGTTTATTTTATTTATACCCTTTTGTTTCTCTATACGTGTTTACAGACTGTCAGGTTATGATATTTTGATTTTTATGTACATGTTATATTATTTCATCTTGTTTCGTTTTGATTTATTTTTCTTCTTGAAATAGTTTTTATTCATAAGGTATAATAGTAGTGCAACTGACTTTAAACTATTTTGCAACTCGCATTTACAGTCATGCGGTTAAAAATATGATTGCGGGCTATTGAACATGTACTTTGTATGTCCATCACTTACATCTAGTATGCTTAACTTTATTGTTCCAATATAATTGCCGTATACAGAGAGCAAACTATATACCTATATTTTTTACTCTCGAATCAGATCAGATATATCTCTTCTACCATTATGTGTGTCATTTTAAAATAAGTGATATGATTTGAGCATTTAACTAGCAATAAAGATGAAACATAGGAAACAAATCCGATTTCAAACTAGCCTAATAAAAAAACACGAAAAACCCTATACACTTCAACTACCGATAAAATGACTAATTATTTGAACAAGGATTTAATAGAATACGCATAACATGTGCGAATACAGTCACATAGTTTGAAAAGCCTGGATAAAACGAAAAGGGCAATGGCAGTTAAGGACCTCAGGCTCAGCTTTTGGTTGAACACGCTATAACAAAATAATCGTAAACATTGTTCGGAAGATATTTCATGATACAATTAAGTAAACTTAAAAGCATTACATATTTATAAAACAGAGTGTCTATTGTTCCGGCTAGCAAAAGTGGATTTGCTGCATATCAATAGATGTTGATATTCTTCTTTTATCTCATTTGACAAGCTGTTTATATTTACGGGGAATCGGCGTGTTCCATGGAACAGCCAGTAGAAAAATAAATCAAAGTTGGTACTTCAGGAGTTTATTCCCATGATAATTTTGTTTTTATTATTATTTTTTTGGCGTTATTACTATTTTCCAGACTGTTTTATCTTGAGTTTATAATAAGTAACGTCCGCTCGGAGAACGTGCAAAAATGAGTAGTTCAATTCGCAGTGTTTGCATGTGAGGAAATTTTTGCCACGTCATTCTCCATTGGATGCTACAATAATCACTTAACCAAAATACATTCATTATTCATTTTATGTATAACCGGAATTAAAGCATAATACATGTAGCAGAGAAAGATATTCTTCCGGATGGCCGGAAGAATAGACATTCTTTGCTATTTTTCCGGCAAGGCGGCAGAATAGCCACTGCCTTTATAAAACATAGTTACTATCTTTCATTGCTGTTACATGTGCAAGTATTTCTACATTTCCGGCCGAACATTCCATTTGTACATCGTTTGCATGTTGAACCGACTTCTGAAATGAAGCCTATTAGACATTCTGTAAACAAAACTTCTATATGGAAATAAAGAGTAAAACAATAACCGTGCATTGGTGAAACGAATCTACTTAATATTTTTACTTGTGTAGTTATTTCCATATTTGCAATGTGTAATACATTAGTACATGCAAATATGTGTTCCCTCATGCGTCAGAATTTTGTATTTTATTTTAAAAAGCATGACAATTGGTAAATATAATTTTATATTCACTTAAATCAAAAGTCAAACGTGAGGGTACCCAAATTGCACCTATTTTGACAGTTTTTCACCTAAATGTGTTTTTTATGATACAGACAGAAGTTTCCATTCTGTGTTTGTTTTGTAGATGTATCCTTATTTACTATATAGTTCCACTAATTTAATTTTGAGTCCATATTGAATCATAGAAAAATGGGTTTGAAACGACCTCCAAATGATCCGTGATTCTGCAGTGAGGAGTACCCAAATTGCATCCATGCTTAAATTCACATCCGTAAAATCGAACAACTTAGGTTTTGTTTTATTTCACTAAATATTTAGAACAATCTGATAATAGTTCATGCTTACTATTCATTTTTTTAAGAAATGGATGCCTGTTACAAATTTTAATTACTCAATTTAAAAGTTGACTTTTGTGGATGTCGCATAGCAAGGTTTCCGTAGATTTTACTTTTTCCAGTGAATACTTCATCGTCCTTCATCTGTTTATATATACTGTGAACGTTTTGTGTATAATATTTAAATATATCTAGTTATGTTGAAGACGTGCATAATGTCAAATCATGAAAATACAAATTATTTGTCTCTAAGAAAACTTGCAAGATTTCCACTACTATTTTTGCTAAATAAGTGCAATTTGGGTACTGTGACGTTAACCATCTTTGCTCATTGTTGAAGGCCGTACGGTGACCTATAGGTGTTAATTTCTGTGTACCTAAACAGACCATGGTTTTAACATCAATATATTGATACAGTTGAGATTTCACGAATAAAACCAAAATCATTCAAAACAACAAAACATAAGAGGTTAGATTACTTCTTAAACACATCGGGTTTTTATTCGTAATAGAAGCCACCAGCAACAGTAGGTTGGATAATCTAAATAGTTTCAGGAAATTTAAAGTTTTCTCAGACAGAAGTATTGGTTGGTACTGTTGATCTATCAAGACAAAATAAAGTTTAAAATTTTCTTTTCAAGTAATACGAACGATAGAAATCACCTGGTTGAAAAGGATACAATCAATAACCCTTGAGTGTATCTTACACTAGTTCTTTTATAAATGTCTTTCAGTCTTTAATAAAATCTATAGTTATCAGGTGTGTAAACTTTGAGGTTAATACACCATTGTGAAGACTTGTCGAACATCTGACCAAATTATAGATGCCTATCGCTCGTGGTAAATTATTTGGATAAAGGCCAACCCGTGGTAAAATCAAAATAAATTCAAGCCTGCATCAATTATTTCTTGTTTACCACAAAATATTTCTAAAATATTTCTACTAGAAAATCTTTTGTATTCTGTTCTGAATATGTTTGATAAAGTCGATGCAATTTCTTGGAACATGTATAAGGAAACATAAATTAATACAATGACTGGACGTACTTTAAATTACTTCTCCTTTTAAGTCATAGAAGCGATTTTTCCAAATTAATATGAAAATATAGTTTAGAAAACAGAATATGTGTCGTATGCGATGATTTTATTGAAGACTAAGCGCATGATTTATTAAGATGTTCTATTTATGATGATTTTAGAAACCATTAGAAACCATTTACGTTTATGATGCTGAAAGTTTTGACGAAACTATTAATAATTTATATGAAAATCAAAAATGGGTTTTCATTTGCTGATGTAAATATGATACGTGTCTGTGCCAAAACCTGTTATTTAAGTTTAAGAAGTCGTAAACATTTTATATACTGTTAAACGTATTTGCTTCATATTGTTTACCATAATATATCATTCTATACATTCTATACATCTTAAAAATCCTTGTAATTCTGTGTAGAATTGGTTCTTTATGTGGCATTGTTTGATATTCTTTAAAAAACACTTTTCTCGTTCAAAGAATATTACTGGTAGTGTACTATTTCATTTTTCTTTTATTTACAGATTGTTTATTCACTGTTTGTCACTTAGTGTAACTGGGAAAAATGGATTGAATACAGATTTAAAACAGTCATTATAGTACAGGTGAAATAGGTAAGTTTTCTATGTAAATAACAGGAGTAGATGTGTTTTTTAATAGGGGCATTTCAATAGTAAAATAAAATCTGTATTTATATTTGCATATAATTGGCCACTGTAGCATTAAAATAACCTTGTTATGTTTTGATTTCCATGAAGCAGTTTTTGCTTTAAAATATTTTATTCTTTATTTTAACATCTATTTCTATTTTGCAGGAGACTCATCTGATTGTGAGATATGTGTAATGGAAAGAAGGAGTTACGTACAGATGCTGTTTGAATCATAAAAATGACTAATATTAATTAATTTGTTCGGTTCTATTTAGCTTCTTCAGAATGTGTAAGGAGTTCTATATTCCTATTTAAAGGCATATTTTTTTCCATTTGTGTGTATGAAAGCAAATTAATGGGCTTCATTTTGGATACTCATCTTATATAGTTTTATGCAAAGGTACTTGGGGACAGGACAATTTTTTTAGCCTACCTTTTTCCAAAATCCTTTATTTTTTGTTTTCCAATAATTTCAATTATTTTCGCATTTTCTGTATTATATGAACATAAATATAGTTATTTCTAGTATATTTATGTTGATATAATACAGAAAACGCGAAAATTTTGAAATTAATAGAAAACAAAAAATAACGGATTTTAGAAAAAAAAGGGGAGGGGAAGGGGGTGGGGCTAAACAAAATTCTCCTGTCCCCAAGTACCTATGGTTTGATGCAAATGTATATGTGAGATTATCTTTATTGGACTTTTCACTATGTCTTATGTATAATAGATATTATATAAACACTAAAAATGAGAGTTTTTCTTTGTATGAGAAGTTATAATTATCTACTATCTAGGTTTATTTTATCAAAACATCTAAAATGTTTGCTATATTTTAAAGTTTATTGCAGCTTTTGATGTGCTTATTAAAACAAATTAAATACTGTCAACATCAACATTATCAATCAATTTAAATGTTTTCTGGTAGCTCATTTTGGACGAAAAAGGCGAGTCAAGTGATTCATAAAAATTCCATAAATTTTCGTTTTGGATTTCATTAAAATCACTGGTTAAGGGTGTGTGCAAGAATTGTATGGTATATCTATCCATCTATTTTGTCATGTCATGTAATAGGCTCAGTACTTTTAATGTCCCAAATATGAAAATGATACTCGGTATATATAAACAACCATTAAAAAAGATATGCTGAATTTTTTCGTTCTATTCTGACGCATACAATATATCCAAAATCCAAAAATAAGTATTGTCTTATTCAGAAGTTTTATATGTTTTATAGAATAATACTGTTTTGTCTTCTTTGTTTTATTTCCTTGGATCTATATCATTTGTCCAACAAATAAACAAATCTGTATTGAGGCTTTGCAATGATGCAAATATTTGACCTAATAACAATTTAGACTGTTGGAGTCATCATTGGCATTATAATGATATCAATATAAAAATAAGTAGATGTGGTATGATTGCCAATGAGACAACTATCCACCGAAGTTCAAATGAAGTGGATTTAAGCAATAATAGGCAACTGTACAGACTTTAACAATGAGAAATACCCATACCGTATAGTCGGCCATAAAAGGCCCTGACATGAAAAATATGAAACAATTCAATTGAGAAAACTAACGGCCTAATTTATAACAGCAATTTACGAAAACAAATATGACAGACATGAACTAACGACAATCACTGAACTACAGGCTACTGACTTGGGACAGGCACATTTGACCTGTTTTGACATGACATTAATGCGAGTGTCATAAACTTATGAAACAAGTTAGTTGTGGTTCTAGAAAACACTCAAATTAATACAATAAACAACGTATATATATTCCAGCATATATATACAGACATTGAAAATAGATGATAAACGCAATATTATCTTTTTCTTAGCTGATCTGGCAAAACAACCAAAATGTGCCATCATACAGAGTTCATTGTCTGTCGTCTGTAGTCTGCTATTTACATCACTTGTTGTCCATTGTAAACTAATTACCAACTTGAGGTGAATGATTCTTATGGTGTCTAGTATAAACTTTGTGTGTTTTTTTTTTATTCTGGTCACAAAACTGTTGGATGACTCCTTAAGGAATTATTGCTCTTAAATGGTGATTTCAATCCATTTTGTGCAAACTCAATAGTAGTTAAAGAGAAACTGTAACCAGCCAAAATGATCAGCATTATGCATGATTAACAAAAAGATATTTCGTCGGGAATTAAATTCTAGTCTATAATATAAGAGGGCGGCCATTTTAAAGATGCACATAGATCCAAATGAGTGACACAGACTCTCTATTGCCACAAGTGGAAAGAGCTTCCCTAAAATTCAAACCAAAGTGACAAGACAGGTTTGTCCTCAGTTGTCTTTAAAATATAGCTTGATTATTGTATGTCAATTCATTGCTCAACTTGGCCCAACATAGAACGGTAAAATGAACGTAATTGTGTAATCACTAGATGGAATATTTTCAGAATCTCAAATGTAGGCACCTTAAATAAAGAGATAGAGGTTAAAACTTTCATCATCGCATGAAGCAAGTGACTGACGTGTCAAAATAGACATATATGAATTCTGTTTCTACAGGAATTAATTACCTTAAATGACAGTCATTTTGACAACTATAGCGTTTTTGTCTATTTACCTGAAAACCATAGGAGACAGGAATAAAAGTACACAGCAAGATTAATCAGCAGTTAAACATGACCATAAAAGTGTAAATATGACAGAAACAATCAATCAACTCATTATAGCGAGTTATTGTCCTTATAAGACAACTTTTGATCACATGTAGCATTTATCTTAATTAAGTTGAAACTCATTGGAGCCAGTAGTTGACCATTTTGCTGTGCTCACTGATAACAGCTTCATATCAGGATCAGTGCTGGGCTAAGACTTTGTTGTGTCTTTCTGACGAAGTTTTGTTTATCATTAAAATGTCACAAAGAGTCATTTGGAGTGGGTCATGAATAAAATTGACCACTGTCCCGAGTCATAGGGAGGATTGGCGCTCACAGACATTATAAACCCTGCCAGGTTCTGTATGCGTTTGTCCCATGTCATGGAGGAGCCTGTATTTCGATGATTATCGTTGGTTGCTGGCTTTCATATTTTGTTTTCGTTTCTGATTCTGATTGTGTGTTTTCAAAACAAGAATCATAAGAATTTGTTAAGAAGGGACATGCAGCCCGGGCGGTACAGAATTGCTTATACGATTTTATCCTAAAATTTATATGTTATCCAATTAAGCGGGGCGTTCGCTTTCTACGCCTCCTGAATCCACACAAAGGCGGATTGAGGGTTGGGTGGACAAGGACCCTCCCAACCTTCTTCTCCCAGGAAAGGAACCGGATTCAAACCAATGTGATAGGTTCCGCGCGAAAACTCTGCGCAGTGTCGGGCAACACAGAAAGTTCTCTCTTGGCTATCTACATTTAAAAACGTTCGGAATAGTATACAATTAAAATTATGAACAACTTGGTGTTGCCTAGTTCCTTTCCGAGATGCCTTTGGGGCAGCTCTGAATCCCTCAACCGTGTTGGCCGATGAAACTGATGTTGGCAAATTGTTTCAATCCTTGATGGTCCTTGGAAAGATAGATTGACCGTAGGCATCTGTACATGTTCTTTCTTAGTAAAAGCGGTTTTACTTCTGGTCCGGTTATCATTTGGGGTCAAATATTATTGACGGTCAATGTCTATTAAATCATGTTGGATCTTGAATAGCAGGCATAGTCTGTTTGTTTTCCTCCGTTCTTCAAGGCTTTCCCATTTTAATGTTTTAACCAAATTTGTGACACACTGTGGCCAGGTATTTGGTCTTTGTAGTCGTTGTTCACAAATCGTGCTGCTCTTTTCTGTATCTGCTCTATTGCCTTGATCTTATTTTGGGTTGCTGGATCCCACACTGTGCACGCATATTCCACTGCAGGTCTTACCATGGATACATATGCAGCTGCCTTTACAGTTTCTTTGCAGCCTTTGACATTTCTGCGTATAAATCCTAATGTTCTGTTACCTTTGCCAAATGTATTATCTATGTGTTTATCCAAGGTTAGGTTGTTGCTGATTGTTACTCCTACGTATTCGCTAGCTTCAACTATGTCTAGAGAATGATCGTGTAGTTTGTATGTTTTTGTATCACTGGTCGATTTTTCGGTGATATTGTTATGACAAGGCCTTTTTGGCGTTGAAACTCACCCCAGTCTTGGTTTCTCAGTCTTCCAATGATGATAAGTCTTTCTGAAGAAGGTCACTGTTTACTTGGTTGATGATGGTACGGAAGAGTAGGCTGTCATCCGCGAATAATTTGGTCTCTGATGTAGTTGCTGTTTCTGGCATGTCATTAATATAGGCCAGGAACAGTAATGGCCCAAGAACTATGCCTTGGAGTACACCAGAGAGTACTGGTACTTGCTTGAGACAGTTCCCTTTAGTTTTACGGTCTGTTTCCTGTTATGTAGGAAGGGCGAATCCATTTGTTGGTATTGGGGTTGACGCCTTAATACTTCACCCTTATGGAGCTACCTATGTTTTTGCATATAGACTTTTATGCCCCACTCTAACTTTTCTGGTACCCACTTTTTTAAACCCTGGATCCGCACCGGATATGATGTGCAACATTTATTGAAGAGGAAAACAGGGGAAATATTATGTAAAGCAATGTATATATATATATTACTCTATAAAAGCATTTTGAAAACACACATTGGAACTGGAGCACATACATGTAGGCCTACTTCTGTGATCAAATCCCTATTTGCCGTCATATGCATCTTGCCTTGATAAAGAGGTGCATGGCCAGTTAATTATAAACGATTGTTCGTAGTTTTATCATTTTAATTATGCAAATAAGTAGGATTATTTATCCAATGAAAGAAAATAAATAAGAAAAGTAAGATATGAAATAACGTATTCAGGAAATCATTTATACAAAATATATTCATTCGTCTGTCTGCGTCACTTTGAGTTTTTAATTTAAACAGTTTTGTGGAAGGATAATCAAAGAAAAACCTACCGAAAGTTCAAATTTTAAATTCATACTGAGAAAAATACAATCAATCAGACTGACTTACATTCTTTAAATAGGAATTAACCGTAAAGGCAATGGAAACAACACAATACTAATGCTAACATTACGGCTTCAGCGTTCATGAAAGAAATAGAGTATAAAATGTAAATCGCACGTATAATAGCCCTATCACTTATGAAATCGGGGCAATACTTTCTATTTCTGTTTTCTGTTTTCTGATATTTTCTTTCCTTATTTTGCTATCTGTTATATTTTATTTTCTATATACTAGATGTTTTTCCTATCGAATGCAACCCCCTTTTTCCCCAAAAAAGAAAAAATATCGCCAAAACACTTTAAAAAAGAAGAGGATGCGCACGTTACAGTACTAGTGTTAAATGAGAAAAATCTATAATAGATTTACACGAAGACTACGTAAAATAAAAAAAAATGCAACAGTTCGAATACACCGCGGACCGAGTATAACGTGTACAGAAAGTATTTCAGGTCGACGACAAACTATCTGCTACTAATTCGTTCAAAACAAAAACTAAAAAAGCAACAGCAAAAATGCAGAAAAAAGAATAAAAAAAACACTGTCGTATAATGATTATACTATCCTATAATATTGAGGAACGAACCGCGTGGTTGTGATTAATACGCCTAGGTAAATGTAAACAAAACTGTGTATTGACCTTATATTAATAGAAAACAGAGTTCAGATATATAAATATTCATATTATAACTTATTGTAATACTTTTAAACCAATAGCATGACACAAATTATTTTTCGAAAAGCTCTGATATTTTCTCATAAGTTATAGATAAACCCGGAGAGGTTCGAATGAGATCTTCCCAGCATATTATTATTGCTTTCCTTCCCCTTACTTACATTCTCCTGTTTAAACGCCCATACCACCTTAAGATTGCAATAAAAATTTATTTTCCCATAGGCCACAATGATAGCCTTTTCGAGATACACACTTTAGAAAGTTGATTTTTTAATGAAACCTTGTCAGAATGAAAGAAAATTATTCGGACAGTATTTTTCTGTCCACAACATATAGGTTCCGTTGCTTTTCTTAACATAATTTGTACTTATCTCCTTACCTATCAATTTTGCACTTAAAACACGTGTCTCATCCTAGCGTAGAAAAGACATCTCAGTTCCGTTAGTGCTACAGAAAATATATTATTTGGCATTTGTTATAATGCAGAGTGCACGAAGTCTCTAATAATAAAAAAAAAAAAAAAAAAAAACGGGTGCGCATATCGACCAATCAGGATTAGCCATACTCTTAATTCTGAATACCATGATATCTTCATAAAATGGCTGCGCCCATAATATTTAATAGTTGATTGTAACCTATACGGTATTTAATATTTTCTAAAATCATGCAATTTATGGTGCATAAGATGCGCAAACATATATGCCACAGATATATCAACCTCAAAATGTTCTCTCATTACTCTCTGAATTTTCACAATTTTTTATCAGAGGTGACCCCAGTCTAAAATGGAAAAAAAATCCTGATTTTTGAGTAAATGCGGTAATGCTAAAAGGATCTGAAGATAATGTCCTTTTCTCCAATGATTCTTTATATGTCATTAAGTACTGATTATATTGATATCAAAACCGATCCAATATGTAACTGCTACGGTGAATTTTGAACAACAGTTTTAAATGAAACCATTTTCGTATAAAAGTACATTTTTGAAACAGACTATAGCATTTCAAAATATGAAAATGTGAAAATATTTGCATTTTAACATTGATAACTATTCTTTAACTTCAGAATGTCATGCCTATTCTTATTTTTCTAGTTTGCAATTCAATTGAACATTTTAATGTTTTAAGGGATCATTTCTGTCATTTTCACTGAATTTTGGTAATTTCAATAACAGCACTTGGGTCAAGATCGTCATGTTTAAAATGGATTTTTGTATCCAAACTCTATATGTGTAAGTGCTTTTGCAAACAAATTAGCAGAAGTTCAGAAAATGACATATTCTCTCCACAGTAAGTCAAAGTCGAGCCCACCCTTGTTTCTATTGTAAAACGCAATACAAATATGAAACAGACTTTTATAGCTTGAAAACTAGTTAATCAATAATTTATTTGTCACCAAAAATACGGTTTCACATCAAATATCAAATAAAATTACTGTCTTTGTCACTTTTGGAGCACTATGATAAAGAAATGTCGACGCTGTATACGGTATTTAATATTTATTAAAATCATGCAATTTATGGTGCATAAGATGCGCAAACATATATGCCACAGATATATCAACCTCAAAACGTTCTCTCATTACTCTCTGAAAATTAACAATTTTTATCAGAGGTGACCCCAGTCTAAAAATGGGAAGAAAAATCCTGATTTTTTAGTAAATGCTGTACTGCTAAAAGGATCTGAAGATAATGTCCATTTACAGTCCTTGGATTGTGTAAACTCCCATTAACACCATACACAATTACACAATTCACCTTACACCATTACACCGTACACCCTGTGCCATTACACCATACACGTTACACCTTTGCACCATACATCTTACACATTACACCATAATGCAATTTAATTTCAAAGAAAGTGCGACTACAAAATTATTTATTTATTTTAAAAACGAATTTTGATCACAATATTGTAAATTAATGTATAAAATTAAAAATCAGTTCTTATCAATATTTTGCATAGTTTTAAATGTCGTACACCATTCGTTCACACCATTCCCGACCGCACGTTACACCATTACACAATTCCCCTTACACCATACACCATAGCACCATACACCTTCTACCATTGCATCATATGCCATACACCATTACACCATACACGTTTTGTTTTGAGAAGTTTACACCATCCAAGGGCTGTACTCAATGATTCTTTATATGTCATCAAGTACTGATTATATTGATACCAAAACCGATCCAATATGTAGCTGCTGCGGTGAATTTTGAACAACAGTTTTAAATGTACCATTTTCGTATAAAAGTACATTTTGAAACAGACTATAGCATTTCAAAATATGAAAAATGTGAAAATATTTGCATTTTAACATTGAAAACTGTTCTTTAACTTCAAAATGTCATGCCTTTTCTAATGTGTAGTTGATCAATAATTTATTTGTCACCAAAAATACGGTTTCACATCAAATATCAAATAAAATTACTGTTTTGGCACTTTTGAGCACTATGATAAAGAAATGTCGACGCTGCATACGGTATTTAATATTTTCTAAAATCATGCAATTTATGGTGCATAAGATGCACAAACATATATGCCACAGATATATCAACCTCAAAACGTTATCTCGTCACTCTCTGAAGTTTCACAATTTTTATCACAGGTGACCCCAGTCTAAAATGAAAAAAATCCTGATTTTTAGTAAATACGATACTGCTTAAAAGGATCTGAAGATAATGTCCATTTACTCCAATGATTCTTTATATGTCATCAAGTACTGATTATATTGATACCAAAACCGATCCAATATGTAACTGCTATGGTGAATTTTGAACAACAGTTTTAAATGAAACCATTTTCGAATAATAGTACATTTTGAAACAGACTTTAGCATTTCAAAATATGAAAAATGGGAAAATATTTGCATTTTAACATTGAAAACCATTCTTTAACTTCAAAATGTCATGCCTATTCTTTTTCTAGTTTGCAATCCAGGCGAACATTTTAATGTTTTAAGGGATCATTTCTGTCCATTTTCACTGAATTTTGGTAATTTCAATAACAGCACTTGGGCGAGATCGTCATGTTTAAAAATTGATTTTGTATCTAACCTCTAGATGTATAAGTGCTTTTTCAAACAAATCAGTAGAAGCTCAGAAAATGACATATTCTCTCTATAGTAAGTCAAAAGTCGAGCCCACCCTTGTTTCTAATGTAAAACGCAATACAAATATGAACCAGACTATAGCTTGAAGTCTAGTTGATCAATAATTTATTTGTCACCAAAAATACGGTTTCACATCAAATATCAAATGAAATTACTGTCTATGGCACTTTTGAGCACTATGATAAAGAAATGTCGACGCTGTATACGGTATTTAATATTTTCTAAAATCATGCAATTTATGGTGCATAAGATGCGCAAACATATATGCCATGCACAGATATATCAACCTCAAAACGTTCTCTCATTACTCTCTGAATTTTCACAATTTTTTTTTATCAGAGGTGACCCCAGTCTAATAATGGGGAAAACAAAATCCTGATTTTTTTAGTAAATGCGGTTCTGCTAAAAAGGACCTGAAGATAATGATCATTTACTCCAATAATTTTTTAAATGTCATCAAGTACTTATTATTTTGATACCAAAACCGATCCAATATGTAAATGCTACGATGAATTTTGAGCAACAGTTTTAAATGAAACCATTTTCCATATAAAAGTTCATTTTTGAAACAGACTATATCATTTCAAAATATAAAAATGTGAAAATATTTGCATTATAACATTGAAAACTATTCTTTAACTTCAAAATGTCATGCCTATTCTATTTTTTCTAGTTTGCAATTCAGGCGAAAATTTTAATGTTTTAAGGGAATCATTTCTGTCCATTTTCACTGAATTTAGTAATTTCAGTAACAACACTTGGGCGAGATCGTCATGTTTAAAATGAATTTTGTATCCAAACTCTAGATATATAAGTGCTTTTTCAAACAAATTAGCAGAAGTTCAGAAAATGACATATTCTCTCCACGGTAAGTCAAAAGTCGAGCCCACCCTTGTTTCTAATGTAAAATGCAATACAAATATGAAACAGACTATAGCTTGAAAACTAGTTGATCAACAATTTATTTGTCATCAAAAAGTACGGTTTCACATCAAATATCAAATAAAATTACTGTCTTTGGCACTTTTTGAGCACTATGATACAGAAATGTCGACACTGTACACGGTATTTAATATTTTCTAAAATCATGCAACTTATGGTGCATAAGATGCGCAAAAATATATGCCACAGATATATTAACCTCAAAACGTTCTCTCATTACTCTCTGAATTTTCACAATTTTTATCAGAGGTGACCCCAGTCTAAAATGGAAAAAAATCCTGATTTTTGAGTAAATGCTGTAATGCTAAAAGGATCTGAAGATAATATCCATTTACTCCAATGATTCATTATATGTCATCAAGTACTGATTATATTGATACCAAAACCGATCCGATATGTAACTGCTACGATGAATTTTGAACAACAGTTTTAAATGAAACCATTTTCGTATAAAAGTACATTTTTGAAACAGACTATAGCATTTCAAAATATGAAAATGTGAAAATATTTGCATTTTAACATTGAAAACTATTCTTTAACTTCAAAATGCCATGCCTATTTTAATTGTTCTAGTTTGCAATTCAATTGAACATTTTAATGTTTTAAGAGGATCATTTCTGTCCATTTTCACTGAATTTGGTAATTTCAATAACAACACTTGCGTCGGGATCGTCATGTTTAAAAAGGATTTTGTATCCAAACTTTCGTGACATTTTACCACGTCTTAGATTGTGGTTTAACATCTACGTCGTCTGGTCTGCTAAGTACCGAACGTGACCTATTCCCGAATATGACTTTTTCCCCGAGTTTGAATTCGCATTGCTATTAGACGTGTCTCGGTATTTATACATCCAACATTCATGTATTTAGTTATGATGTTTCGTTTGTAATTCTGGTTGGATGTTGTATTATGTCTTATCGTTTGTGGTTTGAACTCTATTTTTATTTCCTACATGTATGTAAAAGTTAAGATTATTAATCAGCTAGTTCATTTATATGATTTTTAGTTTAATGCTACTATATGCACAGGATTAATTTGTTTTACAGTTTTGATTTAGAAGAAAAACCGACATGGTTGGAAAATACAAATAATTACACCATTACAAACACAATTCTATATTAATATTCTTGTAATGGTTAGAAAATACAAATAACACCATTACAAACTTAATCCCAATTTTATATTATATTTTTAGTAATTTACCTGTGACGTCACTTTTGTGGCGTTGATACATTCGTGTGACGCATAGTTCATAATTCTATCGTGGTGTAAATGAGAGGTGTCCGTTGTTATTCTGTGGTTTACATGTTGTAATTTACTATTATATTATTTATTTATGTATGTCTCTGTCCTGAGTGCTCTTGCGTTTAGTTGTAATGTATTCCTGTCACGTAATGTTGTCATTTTAGCGGTATTTTTAACATTGCCATATCAGCGGGAGGTTTGGCTAGCCATAAAACCAGGTTCAACCCACCATTTTTTCTTAAAATGTCCTGTACCAAGTCAGGAATATGGCAGTTTTATCAAATAATCCGTTTCTATGTATGTGGTGTTGGCGTTTGTTTTGTAGCAGTTCAGTGTTTATGTTGTTCCGTTGTTTTCCTCTTATAGTTGATGTGTTTCCCTCGGTTTTGGTTTGTGACCCGGATTTGTTTCAGTTAAATCGATTTATGACTATTGAACAGCGGTATACTACTGTTGCCTTTATCTAGATGTGTAAGTGCTTTTTTCAAACAAATCAGCAGAAGTTCAGAAAATGACATATTCTCTCCACAGTAAGTCAAAAGTCGAGCCCACCCTTGTTTCTAATGTAAAACGCAATACAAATATGAAACAGACTATAGCTTGAAAACTAGTTGATCAATAATTTATTTGTCACCAAAAAATACGGTTTCACATCAAATATCAAATAAAATTACTGTTTTTGGCACTTTTTGAGCACTATGATAAAGAAATGTCGACGCTGTATAAATTGCAATCAACAATTAATTTTACCATACATGTAGGCGACAATGATAGCCTTTTTCGAGTTACAGACTTTAGAAAGTTGATTTTTTAACAAAACCTTGCTAGAATTAAAGAAAAATTATTCCTATCAATTTTGCACTTAAAACACGTGTCTCATCCTAGCGTAGAAAAGACATCTCAGTTCCGTTAATGCTAAGGAAACTATATTATTTTGCATTTGTTATAATGCAGAATGCACGAATTCTCTAATAATAAATAAACAGCTGAGCGCATGAGCGCATGATACGCCCGTCGTCTTGTGTGTGATTTTTATGCAATAATCATAAATAGTTTCTGACATACGGCGAGACATGCGAAAACCCCATTTTTTACAAAAACTCAATATCTCTAAAATAAAATTTTGAATCAAAACCAAAAGGTATACAGATCTTAAGATTAATATAACTAAGAAGTGTGTAAAATTTTAAGCAATAATCATAAATCGTTTTGAGATACGGCGCGACATGTGAAAACCCCTTTAAAAAAAAAAATCAATATCTCTAAAATAAAATTTTGAATCAAAACCAAAAGTATACAGATTTTTAGATTAATATAACTAAGAAGTGTGTAAAATTTTAAGCAATAATCATAAATCGTTTTTGAGATACGGCGCGACATGAGAAAACCCTCCCCTTTTTACAAAATACTCAATAACTCAAAATTAAATTTTGAATCATCACCAAAAGTATACAGATCTTAAGATTAATATAACTAAGAAGTGTGTAAAATTTTAAGCAATAATCATAAATTGTTTTTGAGATACGGCTTGACATGTGAAAAAACACACACCTGTTTTAGTTACTAAGTCCCGTAACTCAAAAGTTTTAATCTTATTTTCACCAAAAGTATACAGATTGTTTGACCATCATAAGAAACAACTATGTTAAGTTTCATGAAATTTGGATAAGTCGTTTTCAAGTTACGGTGCAATATGTTTACGCCGGACAGACAGACGGACATACGGACATACGGACAGACGGACAGACAGACGGACAGACGACATTTGTATACCATAATACGTCCCGTCAAAATTTTGACGGTCGTATAAAAATAACGGTGCACATATCGACCAATCAGGATTAGCCATACTCTTAATTCTGAATACCATGTTATCTTCATAAAATCGCTGCGCCCATAATATTTAATGGTTGATTGTAACCTTAAAGGGGGATTGTATGTATTTGTTGTTTGTATAATGTGGTATACTTGAGCTTTGGGACCTGAAACCTGAAAAACTAAAATTTACAGAACTTCTGTCTTTTAGATATTAAACTTTTGAAAAATCACAACAGGCAATATTACTATCAGAACAACAGCAGCTTGATTAATGAAAACATTTTGCTTTAAGTATACTCTCCTAACATTAGCAGAAATTTGAGATGTTAGCTTCGCAAATTTATTACCACACGCCAATCTTTCAAAACCTAATAAGTATCGTCCTCGACAGTGTAATAGATTATTAGAAATAAAAAGTATGTACCTTTCAGAGATGTGACATCTGCAAGTGTTTGAACACTTTTTCCCGTAGGTGTTATTTGTACATGGTTTGCATTTTGAATTTAATTCTGAGCTGTATCCATTCAAACATTCTGTCAACAACCAAATAATGTTTTAATGATAAATTTGATAACAATTAAAACGATAAGAATAACAACGACACTAGAGACGTTTAATGGTTGGAGAATGAAATAATAGGAATTATATCTATGATTTGTAGGAATATGCAAATTTTATTTCATCTTCCTTGCAACAATAATAAAATTATATTCAAATACAAATAAGAATGATTGCAGTTTAGTTAGCTCCAAGTATTCAACAGAGCATAGAATCAAGATTGTGTGTATGCAAATTGCATTGACAAAAAGGGAAGAAAGAGCATTACAATACGGAAAAAGTTTACATTTTGTTGAGATAGTGAAGCGTATAAAATTGACCATCTACTAGTATACTTTACACTTTTGTTAAAAACACAACTAACCTCCATTTGTTTCAAAATATCCAAAACATATAATTTCTTAAACATATATGTTGTAGTGGTTTATCTCCAGGAGAGAGAATGTTTTAGGTGATTGTTTATTCAAATTAAAAGTGAATAAAAGTTGCTATTCAAATCCACAATTTTGATACCTACATAAGTCTCTATGATCTCTTTGTCCAATATTGAGGATTTGGCGCATACCGCTTTATACTCAGTTAACCAACATTTAGAAAATGAAAGAAACAACATTTTAATACTCAAACGACGATCCAGGTCAGAAATATCAAAGAATGATATAAACGCTATCAGAGTGGTAAACGCAATATTTCCAGATTTCCTGTCTCTATAAGTCACTACTGTAATAAGTTGGAAGACAATATTGAACACCATCATAATATTTTTACAAAATTGAAAAGATACCAGCTGCTAGATATAAAATATACTTATAAAAAAAAGGAATTGCAGTATGATTTCAAATGAGACGTCTATCAATTTAGACAAAACAAAGATGTGAAGCAATTAAGGGTCACTGCACGACCTTCAACAGCGACCACATATAAAACCGTATAGAAAGCAATAAAAGGTAAACTAATGGCAAAATAATAAAGAAAATAGAAAAGAAATATTGTGGGTTAATTTACACTATAGAAATAAACGAAAACCCGTAATGACAAACAAAAACAAAAAACACTGAACTACATGCTCCTTGCTTTTGAAAAGGCGTGTAAAGAAAGATTATTGCGGTGTTAATCGTGTTGGTGTGCAGCACTCCCCTATCACACCATCAGAACAGGCCAAAAAATCATTTGAAAAGGGCTCTTCATCAAAAGTATACTTAGTCAAAAACAAATAACAGAAGGACAGGAGACATAAAGTACAACGTACCTATCTAAGAGTTACTAAAGCTAGTTCAAAGATAATCTTTAATTATCTTGTTCGTCAATAGTTTTTGTAACATGTAACTGTATAGTGTGGGGTTGCATCGTGTTTGCTATGTTAAAATTTTACAGGAAATTACAATCTTTTCAACGATTCCTATAATTTTATAATGCCTACATTACGGGGCGCCGAATGGGACTCTTGTGGTTTTGTACTCGAAATTCAATTTTGTACGGACAAAAGTGAGTTTTGTTCAACAAAAATGAGTTTAGTTTAACAAAATTTGTAGCATACTACAAATTTAAATTTTGTCATACAAAATTATCTTTCAGTGGACAAAAGTTACTTTTGTCATGACAAAATTCATTTTTGTAACACAGACTTTACTTTTGTTACCTAATTTGAAAATTGGGCGACAAAAGTCAATTTTGTATGCAAATTAGTTTAGTTTGGATTCTGTGAACTAATTTGCATACAAAACTGAGATTTTGTCACAAAATTCAATTTTTTGTTTATTTTTGTGTAGACAAAATTGAGTTTTGTTAAACAGAAGTGAAAATTTAACACAAAAGTCAATTTTGTGCCACAAAAGTCATTTTTGTCACAAAAGTCAATTTTGTGTCACAAAAGTCAATTTTGTCTACACAAAAATAAACACAAAATTCATTTTGTCATGACAAAATTCAATTTTGTGTTTATTTTTGTGTAGACAAAATTGAGTTTTGTTAAACAGAAGTGAAAATTTAACACAAAAGTGAATTTTGTGTCACAAAATTCATTTTTGTCACAAAAGTCAATTTTGTGTCACAAAAGTCAATTTTGTATGCAAATAAGTTTATATTTGCATACCTATTTGACAAAATTGAATTTTGTCATGACAAAAATGAATTTTGTCTACAAAAATGAATTTTGTCTACAAAAATGAATTTTGTCATGACAAAAATGAATTTTGTCTACAAAAATGAATTTTGTCTACAAAAATGAATTTTGTCATCACAAAATTGAAGTTCTCATAAAACAAGTCTGTATCACATAGTTTTGTAAGACAAAAATGATTTTGTTATGACAGAATTGAATTTTGTACAAAACCACAAGAGTCCCATTCGGCGCCCGTATACATAACATGGACTGTGCATAAAATTTTTCGCCACAAAGGTAACAGCTTCTGTATTAAGAAATAGATTGATATTTCGTCTTACATTTTATGAGCAATTTTGGATCTATCTGATGGGCAGTAACTCACTGTTTGACGTTATTGTGAATGTTTATTATATCAACTTGGCTTGAAATGTTTCTTTACTGCATGGTCTAATAACGATTTTTGTAAACTTGTCACTACATCGCGTGCAACTTCTTGTTTATTTATAATAATTGGTTTGACTTGATTTAGTAAAGATTCATCAAAATTACATAATTACGTACAACTAACTTCTCTGATGAAGTAGACGGAAAAACAGAACAAACAACAATGACCAACATCTGGTCCAGATAACCTTATTTATGAATTTTAAACTTATGAACTAATGTCGACTTGTTAATGCATTTTGTTGAATTGAACATGTTAATTACTTACCTGTGCAATTTCCATTCTTCATTTCGAAAGAGGCACAGCAAACGTCAAATTTGTCGTTACTGTAAATGTGGTAGAATGAAATTTGATATATTTTTAATAATAAATTTGTATGCATTGATGAATTTATTTAAATTGATATTTTGGAGGAAAATTTCTATTGTTTGATCACTCTTTTTCAGTTTACTCACTGTACAGACACATTCTAGTTTCATAATAGATTGCTGAATTGCAGTGATATATTGACTTAGTTATTACTGAATTTTGTGGAAACTTCATTCTTACTTTTCAGGTCATATGTGTATACTTTTCTCATATTATTTTAATAGTCTTAGAGTTTTGATGAGTGAATGCAAGAATTGATAAGATTGATTGACTGAATGGAGATGTGAATCTGTAGTGTAAATCAGATCTCTATGAATGATAAATACAGTTACATAACTATAAAATTCTGTAAAGTCATTAGAGCTTGATGAATAAATAAAATATAAAATAATCTTGAGCTATAGATTATAATATAGTGAAATAGTAATTAAATGGTTAAATGTTCATTTTAAAACCTTTATTATTTTTAGCATCTTAGTTAACAGATTTTTGTATGTTTATTATGTGTTCATATTATTCTAAACACTGAACACATTAGTTATACATTCATATTCATCTTTAGGTAAATACTTAATGTTATTATACTTCATGTCAAAATGCCAGATTTTGATTGGTTAATACGAGGGAGACAATTTACTCTATCCCATGGCAAATACTCTATTACCCTTCACGGAGACGCTTGCTCAAGTGTGCTTTAATAAATACGGATGATTGTTATGTACAAGACGACAAGGTTTATTACGTTGAATTTGAAATTTAATAGACAGTAATAACAGAACATTCAGTATAATAAATTAAATAACACATATCTGAGAGGGTGATAGAGCAGATTGTTACCCTCGAAAGACATTGTCAACCTTGGCTTCGCCTCAGCTGACAATGTTTTCTCGGGGTAACAATCTGCTCTATCACCCTCTCAGCTATATGTTATTTATATAATGTAACCATAATGTGACTGATGTAGATATTAGCATAATTATAATTCTGCTGACCTTCAAATTAGCACTTGAGGTAAGCAAAGAGTTGTACTAGTATGTAGTTTTATCATTTATTTAGACATATAAATATAAGTAATGTTCTTATTTTGCTTAGTACTAGACTTTGATTAGTTGCTGTATTTATATATTTTAATGCTTTACTGTTTTGCTTCATTTACTAATATTTATGCGTTCTTATAGTAGTATATTTTACATTGGAACCGAAAATTTCTTTTAATAGAATTTATGAGATGCATAAAAGAATGTACGCAAGACACAAGTGTAGGTTGAGTCTTTGAGATAGAAAATATAGATGTTCATGAGAATGACAATACTTAGAATATTATATAGTTCAAATGTACTTGTTCATAGACATGTCAGAGTTATCTTTCTTTGCGCTAGTATTTATATTTTATAATTTTGTATTGTAGGTCTTTAAGTGTGACTACGCACAGGCACTTGTCTCAGAAAAAAATTCCTATATACCTTAATATAACACAAGGTACTTAACTAAATTTTTGAAAAATGTCACCCAGTCCCGAATTTCCGTTATTTTCGATTTCTCGGTTGTTTTACCTCATTCAATGCTATAAGCTGTTTGACATTCATTTTGTTATGAAACACACGTGTGCACAACGTTAGACATGTAGACACTAATGTTGAGTTATAAATTGACCAAAATTTCCCACATTTATTTTTAGCCAAACGATTGACCAATGAGAAACCGGTATATAATTACCTGCGGACTCGGTGTTGCCAAGTCTTGAGCGGTATGCAAAAAAAATCACGTTGACCGACTTCTGAGGCCTGCTACGAATGATCCCGACCACAATGGTAGTCATGTCATATACCATTGTGTAGATAAATCAATTTAGATTTACGGCATAATAAGTTTAAGTAGGTTTGACAACCGAGAAATCGAAAAATAACGGAAATTCGGGACTGGGTGACATTTTCAAAAAGTTAGTTAAGTACCTTGTGTTATATTAAGGTATATAGGAATTTTTTTCTGAGACAAGTGCCTGTGTGACTACGTTGTCGTCCGAGACCTTTAATTAAAGAACCTATATTTAACCGCGTGTTTGTTATTCACATTTGCCTATCACCAGTTTTCATAAAGGGACATTACAATATAAAGATTGAATGGTGAACGTATACACCGTATCACAGGTCAACTGTACATTTATTATTGCCGAAAATAGTTTTCAATAAATTCCATTATAAATCATGGATGTATATAATTTCTTATCATTTTGAGATCACCTCTGTCTCAGTCTCATTCGTATTCGGAGTCTTTTCAGAGTCATACACTTATTGCAAATATCTTAGTCTACATTTGTAATGTATGTGGCTTACTACATGTATGATTGAGGAATCGAACAAACTATATATATCCCCAAACAGATGTAATAGTTTTCAATATCTTTATAGGTTCTATTATTTTATTTCCAATTTGCGTTCATTTACTGTTTCAGCAGTGTAAAACGGAAATTTGTAACATTATTATACCAGATCTAGACCTATCTATAGAATTGAGCATCAAAATTTAAAAATAATTACGTGATCAAGTAATATACTTTTTTAATTGATTATGTGCACATATTATATGTGTTTCCTTTGACAAATGACCTGTCAAGGGACCGAACGCAAATCAGATCAAGGTCATTATTTTCCTCTTGTGGTTCATGTAGGTGATAATACTACATGGTGATCAAAGCAGATACTAAATTAAACGACCACGAAATTGACCCAATTTATAGTATATGACTCAGTCTGGTTTTTTTTTTTTTTAGAAATATTTGTTAAATATCCTGTTTGACATTTGTGTGTGAAATTTTAGATTGGTTTTAGTTATCGGATATTCCTTTGAGATTTGAGAAACAAGAAAATGTTCTTTTCCTTATAAAATGTTCTTTTCCTTATAAAATGTATTTTTGCACGATGTAACGTCATTCAGCAGTATTGCACAACAGAAATGTCCTTAATAAAAATTTTTTTTCTTTAGTTGCCATTTCTTTATCTTAAAGATTAACTTCTGTTCAAGTTTCATTACAAGCTGTGAAGGTTTACATATAAATCATGTATTTTTTTATCCCAGACTCTCTGTAAATATTATCTGATAAAAGTAAGTCCATCCATCAGACAAACTATTGAAAATGAAAAAAAAAAAAATTGAAATTGTGATCTGGATTCTGTCTTTTGATCATAAACAAGCTTCTGTCCAAATTTCACAAGATTCCATGAAGGTTTGACAAAGTTCTTGATGTCTAAAAACTTTAATCACAGACTGAATCTGAATGTTAACTGTAAAAACTAATAGAAAAGAAAGGAAAAGGGTATCCATCCATGGCACAAAATCAGTATATGCACAGAAAAATATAAAAGCAAACTCTGAGGAGCTGTTACAGCTCTTTTATTGCTGCTTCATCTCAAAGTCAAAGTGAGGCCATTTATCAGTAAAAGACGGAAAAATGAAAATAATATTTTTCAAAATTTTGCTCTGGTCAAAAACAAGCTTCTGTCCAAATTTCATAAAATTCCATGAAGTTTGACAAAGTTATTGAAGTATATTTTTTTCATCACGAAGGACTCAAGGATCGCTATTTCCTGCTTTCGCCGCGACATAAATGTCGCTAACTCGACAAAAACATGTTTTAATTACTATATGATATGCAGAAGAACTACTAATACCTTGTTTTCAAATTGCATCGCCTGTTTATTCTGTACACAGGATCAACACAGTTAGTTGCGAAGATAAGACATAAAATTCTAGTAGACCTGTCCAAAATATTTTCTCTGCTGAAAACTTCATGATCATTCTATTTCAAAATCCATGTGATGATTGAGGAAACAATCACACCAAACAAAAAGTTTTAATAGTACAAATCATATATTTCCGTTGATTGTTATTTTGTTCTTTTTTTTTTGTGTATTTACACATATATGCAATTTTTTACACCATTACCATAGAGGAGCAAATCGAATGAGGCTGCTTAGGATTTGCCAATCTATCATGGTATCATGGCTATCAATATACATTGAACATTTTTAGAAAATGTACAAAATGTACCATACATTCATATAATAACTATTAGAGTTTTTAGTTTTTTTTAATAAGACTGTGTGGAATTTACAACCCTACCGAAATAAAGTTATTCACATCGTTTAAAAACTCTAAGCTCATGAATTCATTTAATCATCCTCGCGTATAAAGTACTCATTATTGCATGGTTAGCTTGTATTAACAACATGTGATCCGATCAAAGCAAACGTCAAAATTCATTTGCCTTTAATTTGCCAGTTCTCATAATTAATTTCTGGTGTAAGTTTTACGATACGACACACAAAAATATCCTACCGTTTCAGGAATTAAAACCATATTAAGTTATAGTTACTTACATACTTACTGCCCTTGTACGCCATTGGCGTGTAGGGCAGTAACGAAGATTTTCAACTTTGTCGGTCGTTGGCAGTTTCTGTTGTGTGCCCGATGTCTGTTGATGTTTACTAGCCTCTGCCTCTACAGTTCTCCTCCATGTCATTTTGGGTCTTCCTCTCTTTCTTTTACCTTCTGGGGTCCAGTGGAGTGCTGTCTTTGTGATATCCTCCTGGACATGTCCAATCCACCTCCAGCGTCTTCTCATTATAGTTGTGACTATATCTTCTTGTTGGCATCTGATAAGAAGGTTCTGGTTTGAAATTTTGTGTGGCCAAAGGATTCGCAGAATCCTTCTGAGGCTTTGGTAAAGAATACAAGTTAAGTTATAGAAGGAAGATCAAATCAATTGCCATAAGTTGCAAAGACAGATAATATTTCAAAACACGAAAATTTCGAAGCACGACCTTAGAAATTTAAACAAAAACTTTATTAAGTCTTGTCAATATTTTGAGGTATTTTTCGGATATTGTCTTTGTGACTAGTTCAGTGGTGTGTGTATATTTATTTTTCTTACAGTCAAGTTAAACCTGTTCAGTCACTGCTTTGGATAAATATTTTTGTTCATTCAGTTAAGCCCAGACACAATGTGATGAACCCTATAAAAATATAAGCTGTGCTATGAAAAGTTAATACTTGACTAAAAGACCCTTTATGGCCAAACAAGTATATTCTGTAAAAGTCGCGACACTCAAGCTGAATAAGATAACAAGAGATGACGGTAAAGTTTGTCTCATTATGGTGTAAAGGAATTAATTTTAGTTGTTAACTTTCTAGTAGTCTCAGATAAGAAATGTTTGAACCTGTTTTGAAGCATATTTAGGCACCGACCATTAATTAGTCCCCTACCGACGAAGTCGAAGGGACTTTATGTTTTTGCACTACGTCCATCTGTCTGTCTGTCTGTCAGTCCGGCAAATCAGTTTTCCACACTTTTTCTTCGTGCTTGAAGATATTAATTTGATATTTGGTGTATTGTTTTATCATGACAAGTTACAGATCAAGTTCGAATTTTATTCCGGTCTGATGATTTTGTGCAGAGTTATGGTCCTTGGACTTAGAAAATTGTCTTAAATAATCAGTTTTCCCACCTTTTTAGCTCACCTGGCCCGAACGCCAAGTGAACTTTTCTCATCACTTGGCGTCCGTCGTCCGTCGTCGTCGTCCGTCGTCGTTAACTTTTTACATTTTGAACTTCTTCTAGAGAACCACTGAATGGAATGAAACCAAACATGGCATGAATGTTCCTTATGAAGTGATGACCAGGTGTTATTACTTTGAAGCTGATCCATCATCCAATATGGCTGCCAGTGGGGGACTTAGTTTAACATAGGACCCTAAGGGAAATACATACAAATGTCTTTTTAGAGAACCACAGATTGGAAGGGAACCAAACATGACATGAATGTTCCTTATGAGGTGCTGACCAAGTGCTGTTACTTTGAAGCTGATCCATCATCCGAGATGGCCGTCAGCGGGGAACTTAGTTTAACATAGGATCCTATGGGAAATACATACAAATGTCTTCTTTAGAGAACCAATGAATGGAATGAAACCAACCATGGCATAAATGTTCCTTATGAGGTGCTGATGAAGTGTTGCTACTTTGAAGCCGATCCATAATCCAAGATGGCCGCCAGCGGGGACTTAGTTTAACATAGGACCATATGGGAAATATTTACAAATGTCTTCTTTTAGAAAACCACAGAATGGAATGAAACCAAACATGGCATGAATGTTCCTTATGAGGTGCTGCCTAAGTGCTGTTACTTTGAAGCTGATCCATCATCCAAGATGGCCGCCAGTTGGGGACTTAGTTTAACTTAGGACCCTATGGGAAATACATACAAATGTCTTCTTTTAGAGAACCGCTGAATGGAATGAAACCAAACATGGCATGAATGTTCCTTATGAGGTGCTGACCAAGTGTTGTTTGTTACTTTGAAGCCGATCCATCATCCAAGATGGCCGCCAGCGGGGACTTAGTTTAACATAGGAACCTCTGGGAAATATTTACAAATGTCTTCTTTTAGAGAACCACTGAATGGAATGAAACCAAACATGGCATGAATGTTTCTTATGAGGTGCTCACCAAGTGTTGTTACTTTGAAGTTGATCCATCATCCAAGATGGCCGCCAGCGGGGACTTAATTTAACATAGGACCCTATGGGAAATACTTACAAATGTCTTCTTTTAGAGAACCACTGAATGGAATGAAACCAAACATGGCATGAATGTTCCTTATGAGGTGTTGACCAAGTGTTGTTACTTTGAAGCCGATCCATTATCCAAGATGGCCGCCTGCGGGGACTTAGTTTAACATAGGACCCTATGGGAAATATTTACAAATGTCTTCTTTTAGAGAACCACTGAATGGAATGAAACCAAACATGGCATGAATGTTCCTTATGAGGTGCTTCCTAAGTGTTGTTACTTTGAAGCCGATCCATCATCCAAGATGGCCGCCAGCTGGGATAATGTTTAACAAAGGACCCTATGGACAATACATACAAATTGAATGGAATGAAACCAAACATGACATGAATGTTCCTTATGAAGTGATGACAAAGTGTTGTTACTTTGAAGCAGATCCATCATCCAAGATGGCCGCCAGCTGGGATAATGTTTAACAAAGGACCCTATGGACAATACATACAAATGTCTTCTTTTAGAGAACCACATACTAAATGGATTGAAACCAAACATGGCATGAATGTTCCTTATGAGGTGCTGACTAAGTGTTGTTACTTTGAAGCTGATCCTTCATCCACGATGGCCGCCAGTGGGGGACTTTCTTTACATAAGACCCTATGGGAAATATAGACAAATGCTTCTTCTAGAGGTGCACTGAATGGAATGAAACCAAACATGGCATAAATGTTTCTTATGAGGTGCTGATGAAGTGTTGCTACTTTGTTGCCAATTTACTGTTCAAGATGGCCACCAACATTTTTAATAAATTACAGGACCTATATTAAACCAAATTTGGCCTCACTCATTATTAGGGTATCCGTTATGATTTTAATCTATTTTTACATGATTTTCAAAATCAAAGTAGAATCAGGTGAGCGACCAAGCCTCTTGAGAGCCTCTAGTTTATTCATGCTTGAAGATATTGACTAGATATTTGTTATATAGTTTACAACATGACAAGTTATAGATCAAGTTAGCATTTTGTTCCAGTACAATGAATTTTTAACCGGTAGGGGACTATGTATTGCCATGCAATACTCTCAGAATGCTTGTTCTATAATATTTTTTTCAAGGGATGCGTATCATTTATATTTATATACTCCTCGCATGCTCGTACGAATTTCATTACTAAATTCCTTCGTATAAATAAGACAAACTCTAATATAGGTTTGGTTGCTCGCAGTAACTTGTTCTTTTTCTCTTGCAAACAATGTTTAATAACAACATAATATTCTAATATAGTTTAATAACAATATTCAAATTGACATTTGCTGTTTAGAAAAATTCAATACCCGACTTACTTGAGGGTATTGAACATACCGGATTATTGAAGTCGAACGAATTTCTTAAATCGAAATTTGAAACCCATAAATGATTTTTTAAGGTTTTTTCTTCAATCGATATCCACACTTAAATCAGTAAAAATGTTGCATCTCCACTGACCAATGAAAATCTGAATCAGGCCATAAAAACGCTGCAGGCAGGAATACATGAATGTGCTGTTCTTGACAATTTCATGTCAGAAACTCATTTTCTGTCTTTACAACAACGGTACAGACAGACGGGATTTGTTGATGACCACCAATGAACAGATCAATGTGAAGTGACATCGCCACGTCAATAAAATTTGATTACGCAACGTCAACTGTTAATCAATTTGTCGAATGCCATGGCAGACTGAATCACGCCATAAATATTTCTCATATATTGAAATGCCAAAGAATTGACTGCAGAAAACATTTAAACCCCATAATTGTCAAAACACACTGTAATGGGTGGGAATGAGCCCAAATCAGAAGGTACAAAACAGAACTCAAAACATACCCAACCGAACTGGTTGACCTTTCTGTCAATCGTTTAGGCGTTGGTTACAGGCAGTCATTGCTTCCGACGGCGATACCTCCATTGATAAGGGTAAAATCAGGGTTTTAGTGCATATCACATGATTTGAATATTAAACATGACGCAATCAATTCAACTTTCGAATTGCAAACTTTATTAGACAATACAATAATGAATGAAATTTATGTTTATACACTTATTTTACAAAATTGCATAATTGAAAATGAGAATTAAAAGAATAATTAAGTATTGCGTTTTAAAATCCGTCAGTATATGTGTCACAGTTGACATCGATCTACAAAATATACATCAATATATATATATATATACTAGAACACACCCGCGATATCGCGGGACCGGGACTGAATTAAAGTACCTGCGCCTTATTTTTAGTATTTGTATTGTCATCTGAAAAGATATGCTGATTATAAGGTGCACAGTTTTCTGCTTTCAAAATCTTTCTGTTTGAACCCGTCGACCCGGAACTTGTTAATTATTGGTAATATAAATTATGTGGAAAACAAAGGACTTGGAATGGTGTAATTTTAATCAACACCATTGTCCTATATAAGTTATTTTACAGTTGAATTCTTTAATTTGTCATTTTACGTCATGCCGGCTAACAAATTTGACCTCGTTATCTTAGTAGTATAGATAGATATATCGCCGTATTTATATTCAATATTTTATGAAGAAGTGTATGTTACCCTTTTGTTTTTAAATAAGTATGGTAAAATTTTCAGTATACCCGTTTATTTAATAGGTGAACAAAAACGGTCTTTAGATTTAGTAGTATAGAGTACAGGTACAGTGTATAAATATCGGGGCCGGGAGTAGTTTGTTTCAAGTTCGGTACAGCATGATTAGTGTATAATGGGGTAAGTACTTTGATTCATTATGAATGATGATATCTATACTACTTGTTCTTTAACATGTTAAACTGCTTACGGCCACAGACCACAATTAATTCCTCTATTAGTTCTTTATAACTTTTGTCTCATTAAAAATTGCACCGATTCTTTTTGTCTAATCTTTTGTGTGTGTAATGTATTGTACTAGTCCAAAACATATCCAAAATTCAGAAAGATCGCTCCCCAATATCTTATAAATTTAGCCAATACACATCCATACCCCTATGGACAAGTCAAGAGATGTTCCGAAAACTGTAAATATTACCTTTTGCACTTAGCCTAATCACTCTTTCCATATCAAAATCAGTTAAAATACAACATCCAAAATTTATTTCACCTCTCTTCTTTCATTTCCACCCCATAAAAACTAAGAAATGAATGAGAAAGGCAAAGAAAAAAAATAAAGAAAAAATACACTTTAATTAAAGGAACTATATTTGTGGACAACGAAAAGTAGGGTCATTAATTGTGGTCTTGGGCCTATTAGACCCTTATTCTTCAATAAAATGCCCCAAAAATATCATGAATTAAGCTTATTCTATATCGAACCAGCATACCAAATTTCAAATCAATCCGACAAGTTTAATGGCAGTCCGGATAGTTTTAATAACACTACCCTCATGTTAATAATTCTAGGAATTTTCTGGCATGAAATTTTTAAAACATGTAACTACTAGGAAAAGTTAAAGTTTCATAACTTTCTTGTTAAACATGATATCTTAAAAAGTAAAATGTCTATAGTAGCTAAATGGTTAAATTTTTAGAATCTGAAAGAAAATTTATCAAAATTATGTTTTTCAATTGAAATAATTTTTTACAAAAATTCTTGTACTTTTAGTTAAATTAACAACACTGAAAAGAAATAAAATTCCTTTAAAAATACTTCAATAGAAATCTCACTTTCAAAACTTATCTTAAAATTAGCTTATCTTATCTGTAATAAGTAAAATATAACTCAAACACTAATTAGACAAAATTCACAGGTATTTGGCCTGTTCACCTGAGGTACCAAAATGCATATGCATCATCAGGTCATATTACATGTAATGAAAATTTCAAACTAGTGTAATTTCTTTATTCCTTGAAATATCACGCTGAAATAAACTTTTAGTGAAGCTTTCCTTTTGTTTATTTTATCATGAAAGAAATTTTAATGTTATAAAAGATTTCTGAAAAAAAAAATTCCATATGCCTTTTGTTAAATTGATTACTCAAATATTATCAAGTAACATATTTTCATAGATTTTGATCAAACAATCTTAATCTGGACCCCTGATGATAGAATAATTGGCTCAACTGGATACTGCTAAGAAAACACTGTTAATTCAGAGTTGCCTCTGAATGTGGTCTCTGGAACACCACACCACAGATTGCATCAAAGGAAAAATTTTACATCAAAGCAGATATTTTACACCACTTGATTATAAATATAAGGATGTCCAAAGTTTATTCCATTAGTCCAAGTTGCGATATTACTGATACAGTTTAACTTTTCAAAATGTTCACTAATGGTAGTACCCCATATTCCAAAGGCAAGAAAAGGTCAAAGAAAGACAACTCTCCAAGAAATCCTAGTTGGTTCCAAGCTGGCACAAATGTTATAAGTGGAGGCCTGACGTCGATACAGATGCCTGATTCAGCTAGTGCAAGTACTTCCTATGTGCGGCAAACTTTACAAACTCCTGACTGCAAAGAGGCGACTGGTCACATCTGTACTCTTCGACCACAAGCTAATGCTGACCTGGAAAGAGAAGAAAATAAAGCATTACATTCTGGTATGAGGTGGATAGACAGTCAACTGACACTCAGCTTGTACAACACTACTTATAATAAACACCAAGTGGACTCACCATCCTGTCCTAAGTTTAATGTTGACTATCATGAACAGAAAAAGTGGGGAACTTGCTGGCAGTATACCCTGAAATGCATAACCTGTGGTTTTATTGGAGACAGAATAAAGATGTACAAAGAAATAGCTAATGGCAAACCAGGACACAACCCAGGACAACCAAATGTAACCCTTGCATCTGCTTTGCAGAACTGCCCAATTGAAATACAACAGTGCAGCAACTACTTGCAGGAATGGACACACCACCACCATGTAGAAGCAGTATGCAACGCACATCCAGCAGAGTATCAGCTGAAATGGTCAAGCTGAACAAAACAGACATGGCACAGAAAATGTAACTAGTAAAAGAAGTGAACAGGAGGCGAGGTGTCCCAGAAAATGAAATTAACATAACTGTGGATGCTCGATACAACAGCAACACAATAGTTAGTAAAAGAAGCCTGGTCAGAATGCGACTCAAGTTTTGCACTGGGAATAGAAACAATGACAGATAGAAAGTTTATTGTAGCTGCTGTTGTACAGAATAAGATGTGTTGGAAAGGGGCTTGGCTTAGAGGAAAGGCTTTCCAATAGAATGTCCTGGCCATGAAGAATGTACAGCAAATTTATACAGAGCTGCTGCCCTGTCAGAGTACGAGCTAGGAAAATAGATTTGAAACCAGCTAGGACTCCAAAATGTCTGATCCGGTATGTGACCACATATGGAGATGGACGTTCAGCAAAGGTATTGAAGACGCCCTTACAGCGCTCGAACCAATGTGGAAAGTAGAAAGACTGGCAGATCATGTACATTTGGGACAGTCTCAATTCAGGGCCTCTTTGCGAGCTCAATACAGTCCGGGAATGTTCCATGGAAAACAAAGAGGAAAATAAACAACTGAGGACAGTGTTTAGCAAAGATATAAAGTGCAGATGTTCCATGATAGTAAAGAAACTGATGGAGAAATATGACAAAACATTAATGAAATAAGCAAAGACTTACCAAAAGTGCTCGATGCAACTCTTCGCTGCTATGATGGTGACTGCACCTTTGTCATGAATATTCCATTGTCTGCAAAGGTGATGCTGCACTTAACTGGTGGAGTCGTTCATCTTACTTGTCCACATACCAAATCACTGCCTGCAAATGGATAAAACAGACAAATTTTTACTTCAAGAAATCCTGAAAATGAAATTAACTACAGCAGCTATTGAAAGTATGAAACTTTATGACAATACCAACAAAAATGAAGGAGTTCATAGAGCACTGAGTGTTAATTTGCCCAAAATGTAATATACTCTAAAAATATGGAAGGACGACTTGCTTCAGGAGTACATAGAAATAACAACATGCCGGGAACCTCGACACAACTTAAATGTATGAATCTAGGAGTAGAACTTTCAAAACGAAGTAAACTTCACCTCAAGAAAATGGACACTGACTTTAAATACAACCAAGATTACATACTAAGACCAACAGTTCAAGCAAGGAGATTAAAGCAGAATGCAGACAAGCTTGCAGAGCACAAGACATGGAGAGAAATGAACAAAAAGCATGAATATTACTGCAAAGGTCAACTAGATCCACAGCCTGCCTTACTGTTCCAGGACCATGACAGCTACTGCAAACCAAAGCTTCCAAGACCAGCTACTGACTGAGATGACAGATCAACCAGCAAACAAAATCATAAAGGTCCTTTTCAGGACCACACAAATATTAAAAAGAATCTGAAGTTGTTGTAAATTAGCTTTCAAATTTCTTTTCTTTTTCTCCCATTAATTCTGATAAAAATATATTTTAGCCTGCCCCAGAAAAAAATATAAGTAAAATAAAAATTAAAAGTACCCGATAATTATTTTACCCAAATTATTGTTATCCATTTTCAACTCCACCCTGCAGGAGGAGGGATCTGGGTGGCCCAAGCAGGAACTGGTTGAAACGCATGACTGTCGGCTGTTGTTGAAACCATGAGGTTCCAACGACAGATGTTCGACAGTAATGCATTTCGAATTGTGGCACAGGTGCGAAACATCATCAGTTTTATCAATTAAAATATTCTGATGATGCACCATGTAGGCAAGTCTGTGCACATGCATTTGTCTCCACCCTCTGGCATCTGGAAATTTACAATTAATAACTCCATATTTGCCATTAGGTGTATATAAACCTGTCCAAATGTGACACTGCCCATTATAGCCAGGTGCAGAGCTATCTATTAATTTTGATTATATTTGTGATAAAGGCATCCATTTTGAAGACGTGATGGTTTGTAAGACAATAGAGTAGTAATATATTCTAAAATATAAAAGGGTCCAACATTATTGACAGAAAGGGCTGAAACTGGGGTCAAAGGGCTTTCAGTACATCAAAATGGCCAAAATGGCCAAAATGCCTAAAACTGCATATTATAACAGGTTTAAATTATTTTATTTACCTGTGTTTAAAGTTATTGCAAATGGCTGATATTTTGTTCGAGCATATTGTTTTTCTTAAATTGTTTAACATTTCATACCGATATAACATGTTACTTTTATTATTCTTCCCTTAGTTTATTTATTTTTAATTTGCATTGTATCATAGGTCAAATTTATTTGTTCAGTGTATGTTCAATGGTGTTACTATGTCCTTTGATTGAGTTAAGCTATTTCAGTTGATATTTTATAGTGTGTCTTTCTATGTTGTGATGTTACACTATTGTTTCAGAAAAAGGGTGAAGGTTTGGTACCATTAAAACGTTTAAACCCGCTGCATTTGTTTGCACCTGTCCTAAGTCAGGAATCTGATGTTCAGTAGTTGTCGTTTGTTGATGTGGTTCATAAGTGTTTCTCGTTTCTCGTTTTATATAGATTAGACCGTTGGTTTTCCCGTTTGAATGGTTTTACACTAGTAATTTTGGGGCCCTTTATAGCTTACTGTTCGGTGTGAGCCTGGGCTCCGTGTTGAAGACCGTACTTTGACCTATAATGGTTTACATTTATAAATTTTGACTTGGATGGAGAGTTGTCTCATTGGCACTCATACCACATCTTCTTATATCCAATTAATGATTTGTATTGAATAAAATTACAATAAACCATTACTATTTATCATTTGAAGTGACTTTCTGCCAATAAAGTTGGTCCTTCTTTATTTTCAAGATTTTGGGTATCAGCCTCTTAGGCCACAGACCACAATTAATTCCTCTATTAGTTCTTTATAACTTTTGTCTCATTAAAAATTGCACCGATTCTTTTGTCTAATCTTTCGTGTGTGTAATGTATAGTACTAGTCCAAAACATATCCAAAATTCAGAAAGATCGCTTCCCAATATCTTACAAATTTAGCCAATACACATCCATACCCCTATGGACAAGTCAAGAGATGTTCCGAAAACTGTAAATATTACCTTTTGCACTTAGCCTAATCACTCTTTCCGTATCAAAATCAGTTAAAATACAACATCCAAAATTTATTTCACCTCTCTTCTTTCATTTCCACCCCATAAAAACTAAGAAATGAATGAGAAAGGCAAAGAAAAAATAAAGAAAAATACACTTTAATTAAAGGAACTATATTCGTGGACAACGAAAAGTAGGGTCATTAATTGTGGTCTTGGGCCTTACATTAGACCGGAAATATAATGACATGACTAAAAGGAAATCGCATCGGATTGTTCCGGAACTTATTAATTTGTCTAATTGCTTATTGTTTCAAACAGTAATCGATGTAAAGGGTAAAATTTTCAGTATACCCTATCAAGTATATATACCCTTATATAAGTTTGACTTGTAGCTTTCTTCGGTTATACGTTTATTAGGTTGACAAAAACGGTCTTTAGATTTAGAAGTATAGATAGATATGTAACAAAATGGTAAACTTATACTTATAAGGGCATCAATGTATAAATAAATTACATATACAACGTGTCTGTCATCTGACAAAATGGAAACAATTACACACCATCAAAATAAAACGTAAGTATGTCTTTAATTTTCCTTATTTTGAAAAATTCTTATTCATCCAAATCCAACATGTTTGTGTAAGTTGGCTATGGCGAACACGATAATTTGACATTTGTCATCATTTATTTAATTTTAACCGGGCGTAGCTGCCGTTAGGCACTTTAGGTACGTGCCTACACATAATGTTTTCACAAATATTTTATTTTATTTAAAAAATGATGACAACGTTATCTGTAGATGCACATGAAGTCGTCAAAGCTCTTTAATTATCAAATAGATATAGGAAGATGTGGTGTGAGTGCCAATGAGACAACTCTCCATCCAAATAACAATTTATAAAAGTAAACCATTATAGGGCAATGTACGGCCTTCAACACGGAGCCTTGGCTCACACCGAACAACAAGCTATAAAGGGCCCCAAAAGTACTAGTGTAAAACCATTCAAACGGTAAAACCAACGGTCTAGTATATATAAAAAACGAGAAACGAGAAACACGTATAAATTACATAAACAAACGACAACTACTGTACATCAGATTCCTGACTTAGGACAGGTGCAAACATTTGCAGCGGGATTAAACGTTTTAATGGTACCAAACCTTCTCCCTTTTTCTGAAACAATAGTATAACATCACAACATAGAAAAACACACGATAAAACATCAATTGGAAGGCTTAACTCAATCAAAAACGTAAATTAACACACTATGAACGAATAAATTCGATCTGTGATACCTGAAAGTAAATACATAGTTAATAAAATATTAGGGACAAACATTCAAGGCCAAAAGCAAACAAACAAGTCCAAATAAAGCCATGGCAAAACACTACCGCGAAATATTAAACCCTTAGAAAATAATCACTTTTGAAAAACCGGTTTTCATAATATATACAGGTAAATGAAATATAACTTTGTCGTTTTAGGTATACTTTTCTGTCTATATAAAATCTTCCAATAATTAGGAATACCAAGAAAGGTCTGTCATATAAATACCTAATTTAACACTAGATACATAAGGGTAAATATCAACAATAAAACTTCCTGTACAGATTAAAGGAGAATAATCTTGATGTTAATACAAATGTAGTACGAAGAAGTAAAATTAGTAGATATTCCAAATAATCAAAGCTGGTATACAGACAAGATCCATATTAATATGAAATAACAAAAAGTATTAAAAATAGTATCAACAGGTCGAATTAAAAGAAAGTACGATTTGAGAGTACTCGCAGTTACTGACAGCTAGTTAAAAGCCAAAAACAATTAATGATAAAAATCATGCATCAGAGACTAAAATGTCATTTATACACTAGTCTATCATCCTTAGAAAGGCAAAATGTCTGTCCCTATCCAATAAACCCTCATTTTCCAATGGCATTTCTAAATTTCAGACCTTCATCCTGGACGACCCTATTACAGGACCTACCTGTTGTATTTATTGTAAATTTGTTTTGTCCTGAACATGCATGAACTATTTGCCACTGGAAGTTTAGCAATCAATCAATCAACTAGTTTTCAGTAACTTCGAGTACTCTCAGATCTACGTGTAATGACCATAAGTATTAAAATTCCTAAGCAGGTAGGGATTTTACAGTACAGGATATCATTAAATATGAATTTCTTTAATTTTGTTAGATAGTATGAACAGAACCGAACTTCTGCATTAGGCATCGACTGTGTGTGTATGTGTTTGTGTGGCCGGTGGAGGGTGGAGGTTTAAGAATCAAAAGATGAATTGTCAATATGTACTATCAATTGACGTATATATCAATTATCCTCAGTCAGAAGGAATAGATGTGAATACTAAACAGGATGTACTGCTTAATTAAAGGGCTACGCTGATCTACGCTGGGCAATGCATATTGTAAATATTTTTTTTTAGATTTCCGATTGTACTGCGTTAATTCATCAGTCAGATGTTATTGTAAAATTATTTATAATTCTTCGAACTTTTCTTCATGTATATTATCATGATAAAATTACCAGTAAATTTTATGTTTTGTACACAAAATTTTGCAACTAAAAATGCCAAAACCGTTTTCCATTGGGGCGAGGGGGCTTCGCTGGGGTCCATTGGTTTTCATTCATCAGAGAAACATGCTGCAGATATTATTCATTACAATTTTTAATTGTAACAAGAGTGCACAGCTAAAATGTTTCTCCTGCTTTACTATTCATGATTTATTTTATGTTGATAGTCCTAAGGATAAAGCTTAACTGCAACTATCACATAAACTAACATTATCAATGATCCATGAAAATGAGGTCAGGGCCAGATAAACCAAGCCAAACAGACATGTACATCATAGAATCATTACATACACCAAGTATAGTTGACCTGTTGCTTATAGTATACAAGAAACAGACCAAACAATGAAAAACTTGATATTGACCAATGAACCATGAAAATGAGGTCAAGGTCAGATAAAACCTACCAAACAGACATATACACCTTACAATTATTCCATACACCAAATTTAGTTGACCTTCTGCTTATAGTATAAGAAAAATATACCAAAACACAAAAACTTAATATTGACTAAGGAACCTTGAAATTTGACATTGCTTACAGTGTTAGAAAAACGGACCAATACACATCAAATTTAAAATTGACCAATGGACCGTGAAAATGAGGTCAAGATCAAATAAAACCTACCAGTCTGACATGTACACTTTACAATCATTCCATACACCAAAATATAGTTGACCTACTGCATACAGTATTAGTGAATCGGACCTAGTCATGTAACTTTAACCTTGATCACTGATCCATGAAATGAGGTCGAGGTCAAGTGAGTCCTGTCTGACGTAGACATTGCAAGGAACCCATATATCAAATATAGTTATCCTGTTACACAAAATAAGTGAGAAATTCAATTTAAAAACTGAACTTTTTTCTCAAGCAATCACTGAACCATGAAAATGAGATCAATGACAACATACACATGACAGACGGAAACTTCGTAGCATATGGCATCTATATACAAAGTATGAAGCATTCAGGTCTTCTAACCTCTGAAATATAAAGCTTACCATAACTAGTTTACGCCGCCGGATTGTAATCCCTATGTTTTGCATTCTGCGAAATTCGTCACAGGCGAGACAAAATGTAGCAAGATTTAAATGACTGTTATTTGTATGTCACTTTCTTTTAACCCTGTTTCTCTAATTCATATCCGATTTATCCATTTTCTGACCTGTTGATCATTTTTATCTAATCAACGTGGGGTTCGTTTGATCTCAGTTCTTCATTGGTAAAAATTTGATTATGACTTCAAACTTTTTGCTTTCCTTTGAATTTCCTATTGTGACGTCATGAAAAAGGCGACCATGTCTGATGACGTCACATAGAAAGAACACATTGTTTTGCAGATCATTCGAAAAGTAGGATTCAAATTTTCTATATATCGTCTATAAATCATTAGAGAAACAGATTCCACCTTCAAATCTCGTGCAATACGATATCTACTCTAGACAGTTAAAATTTTGAATATTTAACTGTCTGGAGTAGATAAATATCGTATCACACTTGATGCAGAATCTATGTATGGTAATATTCTGGAAAAAATAAACATAAACAAGGTAAATTATTCAGTTGTTGGTTTTGTAAACCTTATTATGAATGACAGCTACATTAAATTCTTAGCTTATAATGGGGCATATTTTATATTAATGTTTAATATATCTTGTCATATTACCACCAGCAATGTTTGATGGTCATTTTGATGATGATTTTTTTAAACTGCGTCTAATCCTAAAGTTCGAACGAAATGTGGCTACTTGGTTTACAATTTCATGCATTTTATTGTTTCCAGCGGAACCTTTGTAATTTTGATAATTGTTTAATATAAAATAAGGAGATGTGGTATGATTGCCAATGAGACAACTATCCACCAAAGTTCAAATGAAGTGGATGTAAGCAATTATAGGCAACCGTACGGCCTTCAACATTGAGAAAAACCTATATCGTATGGTCGGCTATAAAAGATCATAAAAGGCCCCGACATGAAACACATGAAACAATTCAAATGAGAAAACTAACGGCCGAATTTATAACAAAATGTTATCGATCAAATTAGAGAGTTTGACCCCATTCACTGGTATTAAATTCCGAGTTGGCAATTTCAAAGTTTTCTAGATCTATATCGATTGAGCTCCATTTTCATAGGCCATAAAGTTTTTAAATAGCCTATAGACGTCAGAGTAATCGCAGACTAGTTAAAGAAAAGAAAACATATATACTTTTTCAACAGATGCACGGATTGGCTAAAAAGAAAAAAAAAAGAAAATGTTGAACTTTTCAATCGATAATTCTATTCTATTCAACAGACAATAGGCATTTCATTGTAATGCACATTGCAGATTTATTTCTATAACATGTTTTATTTGTTGAATAGAAATTACAACAAAACAAAAACAAACTCAGAGGATGGTGTATGCGTGCGGGCTTATAATAATTTAAATTAAATTTTGGTCAAACGTTTGTGTTGTTGTTTTGAACTCGTCTCGTTCGTGATTCTCTGTCCTTAATGTTTCGTTCTTCAGCAAAATTCTGCGACTGTCTTTTCGCTGGACAGAGATTTTACTAGAGACCCTTATGTTTCTTTTAGGGATTTTAAAGAAAACTTGAATTTATCTTTTGTTTGTTACACTTCCACACACACACACCCTCTAAACAAAATTAGTGCCCACTTGACAAAAATGTCCGACGACTCTTAATTGCATTTGTTCCCATTAAATGACGACGTTTCCATTATTGTTTATTTTGCTATTTTGAGCAATAATCTTTAAAACTATCATAGATTGAGAGAAACTGTAAAACTAAGAAATTGATCTGCAGGATAAGATCTACATATAAGACAACAGAACCGTAATCGTCAGTCGACTCCTAATAAGAGTTATTGCCTTTGAATTTTGATTTTATTCATTGTTTGTGGCTTCTACGGAAACCATAAAATTAATATAAGATAGAAATAAACCGTAAACACCAAATTAACAAAATAAGATCTACAAAAATCCCCGAAACATGCAACATGAAACATATAAAATGCAGAATAGCAATTTCCCTTCTGAAGACAGTTTGGAGGCACGATACAAAAACAAAATTTATTGACAAACCATACTAAAAACACATTTGAGGTATTTGCAATATTATGCATTTTACAAGTTTACCCTACTCCATGCTCAGTTTGCAAAAAAGAAATAAAAAAAGGATCAACTGTTGTTGTCTTTAATTTAGTTTTTTCATGTCCTGGGTTATGAAACGCAAACAAATAAAATGCATCATTGTCAGAACATACTTATTTGAAAATGTATTTTCTTCGCCGGTAAATTATCTTATACCGTAACGGCAGTATTGCACTATTATTCGGATCGTTACATGTACAATTGCGTAGATACTTAACCAATAAAACTTTCCAACTAGTTTATAAACCTTGTAAAATCAGAGTCGGAATTTCAATTTTTATAAATCGCACAAAATATTTAACGGTTGAGTATTTACAATAAGTTGAATAGGCCAATAAACTTTAGTTATCAGATGGTGATGTTATTAGTGAGCAGTTTCAAAATTTCAGGGCAGATGACGATGGATAATAGTGCTTCAATTCAACTTTGCAGACAACTGTAAGGAACGATGGTTTTATCTCTCTTAATCTTCATTGCTTTAAATTACATAAATTAAATTGAAATATTACTATCAATATACAAATTATCAAATATGTATTTAATAACCTTAACTGACAGTCAGATCTTGTATAGTCATAACTAATCTCCGTAAATAGTGCTGTTTTGCAATACTATGCACAACGTTAACAAATTACTTTCAGCCAACAGAACAATCGGGTTCAATGTACACAAGGCTTGAACAAATAATACGTATCTGTACGGTGCAGTAATTTAGGCAATTACCACATTTTGCAACAACAGCATATTGGCTGTTTCATGTGAATCATTCAAGATAATTAGGTGGTTATAAATTTTAAATCACTGATCATAGGGCCTAATTAATGAAACAACTGTAATATTGAAATCAGGTCTAAACAATAGTTTAAATAATAAAATAATAGACATAATGGATAAGAGTTCGTGGTATCTTTTAACGATCCAATAGAGCCATGCGCTTTTTATGGGTGTCGGTAAGTATACACATAATCTATCTTTATATGTTGATATGGGCTGGATGCATTGTAGAATTAAACAATGGTCTTGTGTATTGAGAAACTTGTCACGATTAACAAAATGCGTGATGAGAGGGTAAATAAAAAGGTTTTTTATGGAGTAATTCCTATCGAAAGGGTAGAATAAAAATTGGCAATTTAAGGTAGATGTCAAATTTATAATTAGATATAAGAAGATGTGGTATGAGTGCCAATGAGACAACTCTCCATCCAAGTCAAAATTTATAAATGTAAACCATTATAGGTCAAAGTACGGTCTTCAACACGGAGCCTAGGCTCACACCGAACAGTAAGCTATAAAGGGCCCCAAAAATTACTAGTGTAAAACCATTCAAACGGGAAAACCAACGGTCTTATCTATATAAAACGAGAAACGAGAAACACTTATGAACCACATCAACAAACGACAACTACTGAACATCAGATTCCTGACTTAGGACAGGTGCAAACAAATGCAGCGGGTCTAAACGTTTTAATGGTACCAAACCTTCACCCTTTTTCTGAAACAATAGTGTAACATCACAACATAGAAAGACACACTATAAAATATCAACTGAAATAGCTTAACTCAATCAAAGGACATAGTAACACCATTGAACATACACTGAACAAATAAATTTGACCTATGATACAATGTAAATTCAAAATAAATAAACTAAGGAAGAATAATAAAAGTAACATGTTATATCGGTATGAAATGTTAAACAATTTAAGAAAAACAATATGCTCGAACAAAAATATCAGCCATTTGCAATAACTTTAAACACAGGTAAATAAAATAATTTTGTTGTTATGTATACGTATACAGTTACAATAGAGAAAGGAAATATTTTAACAAAATAAATAATTTTGATGTTCATAGTACGAAGTGGAAATTTATATTAGTACCAAACACTTATCAAAGCTGGTATATAGACCAGATATAACCCTGAATAACATTAAATAACAAAAAGCATTACAATTAGTATCAACAGGTCAAATAAACAAGAAAGTACGATTTGAGAGTACTCGCAGTTACTGTTTATATATAAGTCTTGGTATGAGCAACTTATGCAATACTAATTATATTTTAAGTAAGAGTGAAATAAAAGATATCGAAAATGTATTATTTGAAAATTTTAAGCAGGATTGGTTAGGAAAATTGATGTTTAATGATATAAGTAAATTGCGAACTTACAGAGAATTAAAATGTATATATGGTGTTGAGAATTATTTGATTAAAAATATGCCTGGTAAATACAGGAGTGCTATGTCTAAATTTCGGTGTGGCGTCGCACCTATTCGAATAGAAACAGGGAGATATGAAAATATATGTCTAGAGAAAAGGTTTTGTTTTAATTGTAATGCAATTGAAGATGAGAAACATGTGTTATTGCAATGTCAAATATATGCAGATTTACGTGATAGCCTTTTAAATCGTGATAGTCACTTTAACGATAGTTTTATGAATATGTATGATGATGAAAAACTTATATTTCTGTTTAATAATGATGATATATGCAATTGTACACTGCCAAAATCTGCCACGATATAGTGTTAAAAGAAAAAGTGTTTTATATGTTTAATGCCTGTATATGCATTACTTTTATGTTAATATGTTTTAATCAGTCTCTTAGGCCACACCAATTTAATTTCTTGCTCTGCGGATTTTTCCATTCCAGAAATTGGGGCGAGCGAGCGATTTGAAAATTTTAATAAAACAACTTAATTTGTACATTTTGAGGCGAAGCTTGTAAAGTAAAGGCGAGCAATTTTTTTTTTTTTTTTTTTTTTTTTTAAACTTAAAATCATAGATTCTGACAATATTGATCAAAACAAGATGGTATGAAACTTGATTTACCACTTGCACTTTGACATTTCCTTAATTTATCAACTGCTGAAGTGTTTTTCCCTGTTCACCAAGACATGTAATGCCCACTTTTAATTGCAGCATATCTATGACGTCTTGTATTACTGTTGCTGTCTGAGGACATCAGATCTTGAACTGAATAATTGAATAATTATTTCAACTGCCTTAAATGATCTCCAATTGTCATAGATGTCGTTCCTCCTTCACTGGACATGACTTATAACTA